>JADDOH010002576.1:0-183371 GCA_016648135.1 Agrypnia vestita | reverse complement strand
ACGCTCTGTGGAACTGACAGCTACTACTAGCTACATTAAAAATAATTCCACATAACGTACTACATGGAATTAAACATATCAGATAGGCTGATATCATATTATTAATAACGGTGAATAATGTTTTTCAACAAACTAACAATTCCACATTTCCACTAGGGGCAGGCCGAGATGATACATACTTCTGAACTGTCACAGCACACCATCTTCCACAACTTTCATACATTTCTCACACATGTTCACTGATTATACCTGTCTTAAATTGAAATAAACCAGTATCTGGTTGATTTGATCACGCCATTACTTTATCTTAGTTCCTTAAACTGTTTTGGGCAAATGATGTCCTATAAAAAACGATTTTTTTTACAAATTTTAACATACAAATGTCTGTCCATAAAACCTTTTCGCCTTCAGTATTTTGATGAAAATTTCTCGCTATAGTACTTTGAAGATGTTTACAATCTATGAAATCTGCTGTATCCATTTCTTGAAATTTGTTTAGCTTGCCAGTTTTCTTCACCAGCCGTATTATCGGAAGTAATTGCCAAGGCATGTATATTGGTCCGCCTTTTAGATATCTCTTTTTTTCTCGTTCTATTAATGCACGCCTGGCATCACTCTCATTTGGAGTACGTAAGACTTTATTCAAATTAAATACATTTTTACTTCTTCATTTACCTTTATTCAAATAAAATACATTTAGTTAGTTAAGATTTTTGCGACTCACTTATTTTACTGATTTTAACACTAATATTTGTTCATCTTTCATGTTCCGTCTGTGTGTTCTCATTATCATTCCACCAAATGAAAATGGTCATTCAATAAGAGCAGAACTTCTTTAATAAGTATTATATATTATTTAAGGAAAAGTTTTTTCACAGTAGTATATCGTTCAAGGAATTTAATCTATTGTCATCATCTTTTAATTATTGCAGTGTTTCCAGATATATTTGTTGGCATTATCACTAGCTTCAGAAGAGAGTTGGTCTTTATATTGGCATCACTTACGACGAGTGCGTTCATAAAAAAGGTGTGTAAATGTGTAAAAAGTACAAAGCATGAAATAAAAAATAAAACCCGGTATTTTTTATTTTGTATTTGCATTTTAAATATGTATTTCAAATAATTCACATCCCCGGTCATGACTATACGATGAGCTCCCACTTGGCAGATCTTGCACTACCTTCCTGTTCAAAAATAATATTTATGCCTATTAAGCATCTTGTTTCTTGAACCCTTCAGTAAGTGTGGAGCATCATAAATAGAGACGATTTCCCTATTAAACAATTCAAACCCACAAATTTTATTTTCTACGTTCAGGCGGGTATATTTTTCTTGTGTTTCTTTACGCAGCGTATTTAGGGCTGCAACATTAGTAGAACCTTGGTCACACACAGTGGCTACCAACTCTAGACCACTTGCTTATATTTGTTCTACTACTTACTTTAACGCCACAACTAAGTTGAGGCTCCTCAGCATTAAAACACAAATACGGTCTGCAAAAGTTGTTTCTCTTAAACCTCCCCCCCAAGAAGAATGTTATCATCTTCTGTAAATCTATGAACTTGTTGATTTTTTCTTTGTTCCCCCAACGGGCAACGCATAAAAGTGGCCGTTGGATTCTTGACAAATTTTGTTTAGGCAAGTCCACCAGCACCAGCCGATTGTATCCTCACATCCAAAAGGATGCGTAATTTTTCATCTATTATTTCAATTTTTCTATTCCTTTATTTTGTTTAAAGTATTTTAATTCGTGGTAATATATTTTAAGTTTTTTTTAAATTAAGATTAATAACTCAGAGATTGTAAAATGTTTAAAACCACTGTCACTCGTTACAGGACGCCAGCCGGCGATAGCGTAAGGTCTCATCTCACGGTCAGTGAATGTTTCGGTTGAGACCGTGAATGACACGTATTAATGCGCGCACAATTTAAGTAATATATTTTAAGAGACTTTAATTTTCTAATAAAAATCCCTACGACACATCGTGCCATTCTATAAAATCATGATTGAGATGAAAAAAATATAATAAATGTCACGAAAAACGATTATAAAACCGAAATTTCGTACTTGGTCTAAAATGACTCACCACCGCCGGTCGTGTTTTGTTTTGACATGTCGGGTTTTATGGGTTAAGCTTGATTTCTGATTGCACGGATAATTTTACAGTGAAAATGAAAACATTTCTCTTCAGTTTGCTTAAGAACGTGTTATTTTTCCAATTACAGGAATAATTGCAATGCAAACATGACAATAATTTTTCCACAGTATGTTTAAGTACATGCAGTTTAAATTGTGATTTCTGATTGTAGGAATAATCACACTGCGAACATAAAAATAATTTCTCTCAAGCATGCTAAAGCGCATGTTGTTTTAATTGCATTTGCAGATTTTCAATTGCAGAAATAACCGCACTACGAACATGAAAAAAATTTCATTCCAGTAAGCTTAAGCGCACGTTCTTTCAAGTCTGATTTCCGATTAGAGGAATAGTTGCATTGCGAACACGAAAACTGTTTTACTCCAGTGTGTTTAAGCACATATATTTTTAAGTATGATTTCCGATTGCAGGAATAATCGCACTGCCCACGCGTAAACAATTTCTTTGCAGTGTGCGTAAGCACATGTTGTTTCAATTCTGATTTCCGTTTAGAGGAATAATTGCATTGCGAACACCAAAATTGTTTGCTCCAGAGTGGTTAAGCATGTGTACTCTTAAGCTTGATTTACGAATGCAAGAATAATTACATTGCGAACACGAAAATAATTTATCTCCAGTGTGCTTAAGCACATGGATTTTTAAGTTTGATTTCCAACGGCACGAGTAATCGCACTGCGAACATGAAAATAGTTTTTCTCCAGTGTGCTTAAGCGCATGTAGTTTTAAGTCTGATTTCTGATTGTAGGAATAATCGCACTGCGAACATGAAAATAATTTATCCGCAGAGTGCTTAAGCGCATGTTGTTTTAAGAGTGCTTTACGATTGCAAGAATAATCGCATTGCGAACATGAAAATAATTTCTCTCCAGTATGCTTAAGCGCATGTTGTTTTAAGTGTGCTATGCGATTGCAAGAATAATCGCACTGAGAACATGAAAATAGTTTCTCTGCATTGTGCGTAAGCGCATGTCGTTTTAAGTCTGATTTCTGATTGCAGGAATAATCGCACTGCGAACATGAAAATAATTTCTGTCCAGTGTGCTTAAGCGAATGTAGTTTAATGTATATTTTCTGATTGCAGGAATAATCGCACTGCGAACATGAAAATAATTTCTCTCCAGTGTGCTTAAGCGCATGTTGTTTTAAGTGTGCTTTACGATTGCAAGAATAATCGCACTGCGAACATGAAAATAGTTTCTCTCTAATGTGCTTAAGAGCATGTTGTTTTAAGTCTGATTTCCGATTGCAGGAATAATCGCACTGCGAACATGAAAATAATTTCTGCCCAGTGTGCTTAAGCGAATGTAGTTTAAAGTATATTTTCTGATTGCAGGAATAATCGCACTGCGAGCATGAAAATAATTTATCCGCAGAGTGCTTAAGCGCATGTCGGTTTAAGAGTGCTTTACGATTGCAAGAATAATCGCACTGCGAACATGAAAATAGTTTCTCTCCAGTGTGCTTAAGCGCATGTTGTTTTAAGTCTGATTTCCAATTGCTGGAATAATCGCACTGCGAACATGAAAATAATTTCTCTCCAGTGTGCTTAAGCGCATGTTGTTTTAATTGTGCTTGACGATTGCAAGAATAATCGCACTGCGAACACAAAAACCGTTTTTCTCCAGTGTGCTTAAGCGCATGTTGTTTTAAGTCTGATTTCCAATTGCAGGAATAATCGCACTGCAAACATGAAAATAATTTCTCTCCAGTGTGCTTAAGCACATGCATTTTAAAGTTTGATTTCCAATTGCTGGAATAATCGCACTGCGAACATGAAAATAGTTTCTCTCTAATGTGCTTAAGAGCATGTTGTTTTAAGTTTGATATCCGATTGCAGGAATAATCGCACTGCGAACATGAAAATAATTTCTCTCCAGTGTGCTTAAGCACATGCATTTTAAAGTTTGATTTCCAATTGCTGGAATAATCGCACTGCGAACATAAAAATAATTTATCCGCAGAGTGCTTAAGCGCATGTTGTTTTAAGAGTGCTTTACGATTGCAAGAATAATCGCACTGCGAACATGAAAATAGTTTCTCTCCAGTGTGCTTAAGCGCATGTTGTTTTAATTCTGATTTCCAATTGCAGGAATAATCGCACTGCGAACATGAAAATAATTTCTTAGCAGTGTGTTTAAGCACGTGCTTTTTTAAGTTTGATTTCCAATGGCACGAATAATCGCACTGCGAACATGAAAATAATTTCTTTGCAGTGTGCTTAAGCACGTGCATTTTTAAGTTTGCTTTCCAATGGCACGAATAATCGCACTGCGAACATGAAAATAGTTTTTCTCCAGTGTGCTTAAGCGCATGTTGTTTTAAGTGTGGTTTACGATTGCAAGAATAATCGCACTGCGAACACGAAAACAGTTTCTCTCCAGTGTGCTTAAGTGCATGTTGTTTTAAGTCTGATTTCCAATTGCAGGAATAATCGCACTGCGAACATGAAAAAATCTTCTTCCCAGCGGGAGATTTTTTGGCTTTTGTAATGGTCTCTAAAGTTGGCAGGTTTTCATGGGCAGGCGAAGACACAGTTGGACTTTCCGAAGAAGAATCTTGTATTCTGAAGATATCTGCAACGAAAATATTTTAGTTAGGTCACGTGCAGTTGGGATCCAGGATCTTTTCGAGAATTTGTTCCGTAACAACAGTTGAGTGTTCTGATTTGAACAATTAAATATGATAGGTAGCTTCCATTAAGTAAAAAAAGAAAAGCATGGCTTAAACTTTTGACATTGAAAGGAGAAACAAAGTACGAGAACAATTTTTTTTTATTAATATTTATTTATGTACCTTTATTAAGTTAATGATACATGAGTAAGCGCGAGAATATGTAAGTGAAAAATATCAAGATATTCAATAAATGACGAAAATGAAGGGAAAAAAGTATGTTAGAAACAATGAGAATAGAATGCGGGAACTACAGGGCAAACTGTAAAAGGCTTACGATATAGTTATAAAAAGACTGATAGGTTACGGAAGGTACTCTCTGGTAACAGGGTGAATAGTTAACTTGTGCTAGCAATTGCATCCATATGCGGTGGAAATAATGTGTATAAGAATCAATAGTTTGATATTACAAAAAATTTCAATTAGGGTTGCATAATGTCTCCACGGCTGTTCAACATGTATATGAATAATTGTGTCGAAGAACTGAAATGCAAGAATATAGATTCAAAAATGAGCGTTCGTGGCTAACAATATTTACAGAGTCCAGTTAGCAGAATGTATCTAAGAAAAGTGACATTATAAGAACAAATGAAGCAAGTGTTGACGAGGTCAGAAAGAGGGGATGGCCGCGAAGGCTTAGCACAACCAGATACTGGAAGACGCTCCTAATGGGACGCAATTAGGAGCATCAGCAATCGTCGGGCTGCACGCGAGGATGTGGGAATGTCGATGAGTCGAGAGGCGTGGGTCAAGACAGAAGTGTGGCGGTCAATCTCCCTGCCTTCCTCCGCGGAGAAACGGCGGGATAGTAAGCAAGTTAGATTTAAGTATTAATACAGTTACATATTAGACATTTAGTTTTCAAAATTTCACCATGCATGTTGACATTTGATACGTTTCATCTATGGTTAACTCACGTTACGCAAATATCGATAAGATAGAAACATAATAAGTACAGAAACTATGGATTTTTGCGAAATGCTTGTTTTTAAGTAGTTTCAGATTTAAAAAAAATATAATGCATTTACATATACTTACGTATATTAATGATTAAATATGAATGTCACGACCCCTAGGTATGAGAGACCGAATCAAAGGATTATTATTGTTTGTGTTTTTTTCTGCTGAATATTGTGATATTTTTCTTTGATTTTTAAATAAACGCCATTTTGCGAATGTCGGCATGTATATTTTGATAAATTTATATGTGAGTTAGTTTGCAATTTATGTTTTTATCTCGCGTTGTGTTATACTTTAATAACTTGATTAAGAAAAAACGATTTGTAATAAATTCCCAAAAATGAGGAATTTTCTGACTGTGGGCAATACTATATAGATTGGGGCGCCCTCCTCCATTCTACAGATAAGTTGGACGGACTGTATACGATAAGATTACTTCATTCTGTTTGCACGGCTCCTGTCGGTCGGGCGCTTGTGAGTCATGAGATGTCAAAATACTACGGTTTCTTATAAAATGACGACAAAGTTAGTAGAATCTTGAGAAATGTAAAGAAAAGTTTTATAGAAAATTTAAAAAACATTATAATACGGTAATTTTACATTGTATCTATGAAAATATATGAAATAGATTCAGAAAAAAATATATACTCAGTATGGGCGGTGTGGGATAATATTTTCATTCATATTTTTTGTAATAAAAATCTTAAAAAATACGATTCTATTAAAACGCGACTCGACGTCACTTTGCAGGAATTGTATATAAAGCATGTATTCTTTGGTTTTTGTCACTGTAATTTGTTTATTTTCTATGGTCACTATACGTCTTCGCTTTGTTTTTTGTTTGTTGGCTTCATTACTCCCTTTATATTAACTAGTGGCGTCTGCTTGCTTGCCGTCGATAAAAACTTTGGATCGATTTTTGACCCTTTTCCCGTGATCCAATCGAGCTGAAACTTGGCAAGCAGACTCGAGGCGACGATCAAGAAGATCTATCAAATTTTCGTTAAAAAAATTAATAATTATAGTATAATTTCGGATTTTTAGAAATTTTATTGGTTTTTTAAAATTGGAATCATTACAAAAGTTTGATGAGCAACGGCGTGGCGGCCCGATAACGTCGCTGAATATTTTCTATATTTGAATTACTCCGTCGGTATAATAGATACATCAATACGAATTTCGAAAATTTACAAAACAATTGGTTCACAGATGACAGCAAAATTGGGTTTTTTGGAAAAAAAATCAAATAATAATTTATTTCTTTTAGATTTCTGCTTAGTTTTGAAGAATTCTACATTTTCAAATCTGATTCCGACTAAATCATTTGACGCTGGAAATTCATAAGGTACGATACTGATGATAATTGAATCTATCAAAATCTTGACATCTCAATACATCTGACATTTTAGAAATATATTAAATTTCTGTAAGTTTAGTGTTATGTTATATGTTTTAATTCGCCTTTAATTTGTTATATTTTACAAAGAAAGGGAGTATAGTAAAAACCGGTATGAGTTACTTTTTTTACTCTAACATTATGGTGAGTTTTCGGGAATGATTTTCTATATTTAGGTATCATACAATATCTAGACATTGTGGACGCACTACATAAAAACGGCGGCTTGTTTTCTAAAAAAAAATGAATGAACGTCTAAATACGGGAATTTGCTGTTACGTGTTAAACGTCAAATTGACATACATGACGTCACTCGCGAAAATAAACGTTTTGGAGAGAGTTTAAAATGGTGACTTTCTAAATAGTTTTTTAATGTTAATACATATACGCATTAAAAAAAACTTTTTTATAAACGTATTTTCTAAACCAAAGTTAAGATTATTCCATTAATAAATAACTTATACATTTATCCTATTCACCAGGGTCCCCTTTGTACCCTGCTCCGGTCCCCGATCCTATTTTCAATATTCCGGTACTCCAAGGTTAAAAAGAAAAATAAATGAATTCAAAACTATTTTTAGGTTAGTTTAGGTAATCTAAGATAGTCAGGTTCTGTTAAAATTGAAAAATAATGTATTTTTAATATAACAGAAGTCTTGTGAGCACAAGTGCACAACATGAAACATCTTGGACACTAAGGTGCAGTGACAGTCTTTTTAAAAGCAGACAAATTCATTGAATATTTATGTCAATCTAGCTTTGCCTCCTCGATAAAAATAATCAACTGTGTAACATAATAACTGCATAAAAATAATTAACTTTTGCATTCCTCAATGGTAGCGGGAGAGGGGGGAGAGTGGTGTCGGCGGGTCGGTTGCCATTTAACAATTGAGTTAATAGTATTAATTCCAAATTGTGGGCCAAACAGAAAAAATTAGAAAAGATTATGCCTAGGCGTTTGAAATCTATTACTAAATTCCCAGATGATTTATCAATAATTGGGAGGAGAGGTATCGGTTATATAATTAATAATAATTTAATAATTCAACGAACGCTTTTATGCCCCGGTATTATATATTATGTATCGATATTATATTATGTATGATGTATAGGTAAATTTAACATTGAAAGCGAGAGCGAGAGTAATTACGACGCCGCGATCCCAAAAAGCAATTAATTACGCGACGACAATAGGTACACGCAGACTTGATGTATCATTTAACACACACAAAAAAAAAGGAAACAAAGTCAATAGAAAGTAAGAAACCTATAAATTAATAAAATAAATACGAAATGTCATGTAAACATACTGTGTAGAACCAGGATTAATTTTGTATTAATATTCGTAATAGCTATTGTTTTCTAATCAAAATTTATTGTAATGTGAAAATACATATAGGTGTATGATAGGCGATGTAACTTGTAACTATGTAAAATAAAATGTAAGTATAATCTCTTATATCTGTTCCTAAAATATTGTGGCAAATGTTATTATTAATTATTATTGAATGACTCGTCAAAAAGCTTTTATTTTAAAAGATATAATTAAGAGTAAGATTTTAATCTAGAAAAGGCTGAAAGATTTTTTTTATCTGGAAACCGTGTAAAATGGAATTGCCAATTAATGAATACAAATTGGCGAAATGCTGGAATGGATTAATTTTGAATTGAAGAAAATGAACATATATCTATAGTTTTTTTTTGTAAGATTAAATTGTCGATAAAATGGCTACTTTGTTTAGTTGTAATAATTGCGTAATGTTATGATTTAGTTTTAATCAAAATTGAAAACGCCTAGAGATGTATTTTTATATTAAGTCAAATGTGGTTTATTCCATGCGTGCCGTAATGATTTTGGTAGACAGTAAAATTATACCTACTGTATGTTCAATAATTGTAATTAATCGTTAGAGTGATATAAGTTTGTAATAAGCGAGACTGTGTTATTTATTAAATTCTATGTGAATATTGAATTGTTTTGGGTTTAGGAAAAATATGCTAACTTATGTTTTATCGACGGATCCCTTTCCTACAGACATATAGAGGATATACCTAATTATTTTTTTAAATCAATAACCTTCTTTTGGATCTCAAAAAGAGAAACGAATTTAATGAGACACTGACTCAGTGCTTTTAATTAATATGAATAGATTATTTGCTCAAATATGTAGAAAGAGTGGACCGTATTCTTTTGTTTGAAATACTGCCTATCTAATATTATTAAGGTGTCAAAAAAAGAATTGATTTGTAAGGACTATACCTGTTAGTTTTTTTTACTTTTGGTAACTTACGTTTTTTTCTATGTAATTGTTGGTCCAGAAGAAATGAAATTAAAAGAAATTTAACTGGAAATTTAATTATAAAAAAGAAAGATTAATTATAGAATTTAATTATAAAGTTAATTATAAAATTTAATTATAAATTTAATTATAAATTTAATTATAAGTTTGGTTATAAATTTGATTATAAATTTAATTATAAAAGAATTTAAAAAGAAATTGAACTATACAAAAAAGGAGTACCTAGTTACGGCTGGCGTAGGCACGGGAGCCGCTATAAAGGAAAAATTGTGCATAAGACCGAGCTCTGCACATGGCCAGGAGACGGAAAGACTGAGGAAGCCGCCGGGGGCGTGGCCGAGAAAGAGATCGAGGGTGACAACGCGCTGGTCCAACCGAGGGAGAGAGATCAGCGCGGGAACCAATGACGAGACAGACGAAGAGGATTAACCCAATGGCGAACTTGGAGGGCGCTGCCCTGTAGACTCGAAGACCAACACCCCGTTCGAGCGGAGTATATGAGGGGCGGCCGGCTTCAAGGGAATCAGTTACGATCGAGATTCGGAGGAGAGAGTTGCGATCGGGAGTCGGAAGTGAATCAGTTGCGAATCGAGAGGAGATCCGAAGTACGGGTCGTAGTTACGGACGCGAAGCAGGAAAAGTGAGGTCACAGTCGAACCGAGATCGGCAGTCGAGAGGTGACGCTGAAGTGAAATCGGGAGTGGAGAACGCCCAACGCCTTAAGTACTCTTTTTATGTATACAACAATCGAGATTTTCGCAGAGACATTTATTTTTATAGTGATTGTTTTCGCATAAGTTAGTTAATAAGTAGAATATACATTTTGTGTTTGCTTTTCCTTTTATCCATAAAGTTAATTAGATAGTTTGAATTTAATTAATGTGATTTTTTTCTCAAAAATATCCTATGAGTAAGTAGATTGTACATTTCTATGTTGTTTTTTTTTTTAAATATTAATAAGATAATTTCGAATTTTAAACTAACTTAACTTTTCTCGAAGTAATTTTCCCCAGGGAAGCAGATTGCGTAATTTTCTGTTCCTTTTCTTTCATATACATATAATTGTGGATTGTGTTTAAATTTTAACTACACTTCAAAAAAAAAAAGAATAATTTTTTTGGGAAATTATATGTGTTGTTTGTATATTTTCTTTCGCCTATTATAATAATTGAATTTTCTGTAAATACTATAATGCCTTGCCTTTGACTGTGTGTATATTAAACTGTGTGGACCTCGAATACCGCGCCTAATTTACACCTCCTGCCATTCCTTCCTCTGTGACTAAATTATGTATGATACCGGTAAGTCGTAGAGCCAAGACTGCACCGAAGAATAAACGGTGCCCGTAAGTGGAGGGCACTCGTCTTCAGAGCAAATTTGATATCAAAGAGTGATATCAAGATGATAGATATTCTCTCTGGAGTTTTATGATTTCTCTTTAATTTATGGCTTGGAGTTTACTCTTGATTAACCATAGATAAAATGTCTCAAATGACAAAACGTTTTTCACCTCATTTAATGATCATCATGAATAAATAATCTGTACATTCTCAACGTCAAATCCACCAATAATATGTATGGTCGAAAGTTAGAAACTAAAAGTCGAATAGTTTTTTTGATACGTAAAGCTACTCATATGCTGTATTGTTGAAATCAGGGCACTCAATTATTACCAAAAATCCCTCGAAAAGAACTGGATTCAAACTGTTAAGTACAATTTAGCTCATCCATCTTAACGGTCACATGAGGTGCGAATATTTCACACTATTAAGAATAAATCAATAATGAACAAATTCCTCACCAATACGCTGGTCGGCCTTCCTGGAGTACTCCGAGCACTCCGGCTTGATGTCTGGATACGATATATCTATCTCCGTGTAGGGCGCTCCACCGCCTGCTCCCTCATCGTCGCTCCCGGCTGCAGACCCTGGCTCGGGCTTGATGGCAGGAACATCTTGGTCAGCTCGGTTCATGGTTATAGCTTCTTCCAGGGTCGTGTTTAACAAATGGCGACAGTCGACTGTCGAATGACATCTGACCATAGACACTAGCTAGGCATAGACAAATTATCTTATTAATAATTCGATAGGTAGGACTTTAAAATATTAAACGTACCTCCCAATCTTCAAATCCATAAAATAGTCTTCAATGTGGGAATTAAGCCCTAATGATGGACCCTGCAATGGGATCTGAAACGACGGGCAGAGAGGTCAGATATACATGGCAGAATATCTCGAAACAACTACACACATAAAATTCTGAATGGCCGTGAAAACCTGAGAACATTTTTAGAAAGAAGTTTGTCTATTGGTCCCTTTTGTGAAAGCAGGTAATAGCATTTATCATCTTAATACTATTTTCTGCAACAGTTTCCAGATTAGGTATTTGTGCATTACAAATGTATTACTCATCTTTCCATTTCTGAGATAACTTATTTCACAACCGATATCATTGTCTTCCAACGTAACAGGGTACAATATTTTTACTGCTTTTGAATTCTGCTAATGCCATAGTCTCCTTCTTTTGAACTTCTTTCTACTTCTTCATTTTCCGAAGGTCTCACAACAACTTACCCTGATGATCTTTCCATCATCAGGGCTGTTGTATTGTTGTGAGACCACAACACCAACACTCACAACAACACATCTGCCTTTTTGATCCAGAAGGATCGTAAAAACACAGCAGTATACCCCAGAAAGGTTTTTTTTCATTCTTTTGTTTGAATTGTCAGCTTTTTTCTTCATTCTATCTTAATTGTTTTTCTCTTTCTTGTCTTCCATTTCTGCCAGAAGAAATATGCCCTCTTTCATACGATACCTCCGTTCAATTTGATATCATTTAAGCAACGAAGACTCTGCGAAATTTTTTAATATGCAAACTCTAACTTGTCGAAGAAACATAGCTGACGCGGTGATGTTATTCAAAATAACACACAATCTAGTTGATAGTCCGGAACTTCTTCAACGAATATCTTACCACATCTCGACTCGCAATAACAGACACTCACTTACTTTTCAGCCCCCCTTATGTAAGATCAACTCAAAACAAGGCTCCTTTATGTACAGATCCACAAATTCATTTAACACAAACTATCACCACATTGACATTTTCAACTCAACGATAAGAAACATAAAACAAACAATATCTACACAACCGCACCCAAACTAATTCGTACAATATATCTTCCCTTCTAATCCCGTCCCACATTCTCCTCCACCCTTTCCAGTCGCTGTTTAATTAAATTAAATTAAATTACCATATTCAGTGAAAATTCGTAATTGGCATTATTTTATGAACCATTATTTTATATTTGTTAAGATGTAGATTTGCTATTAATTTTCCCCAAAATAACATAAAAGTAGTTATACTATTAAAAAAATAGTATTACTACTTTTTTCTTTGGCCAGACTACACTGTTATTAACTAAATATATGGCCTTGACGGTTGTAATAAAAATAATTTGTGAAGTAGAGTCAACAGAAATTTTTCTTGAGTGGACAATTCATTCTGAACATCATTTGCGAATGAATTTCTTTTGGAATGGGTTATCTTGAATTTATACTTCGTGCTAAACATTACTTATTGGATCCACTGTAGAAGTTAAATTTAAATCAATGGTTGATGTATCAAAGGACAACTGAGTCTCATTGAGGGTACCTATTATGGCCATGGTTTTTATAATCGAATGTCATTGTAAATACTTAATTATGTTTTTCAAAAAAGGTTACCACCCTGTGTGAGCCAGCTGTGGCCATGTCCATGGACAAAACTAGAACAGAAGTAAGATAACCTTAAAAAAATGTTCCTAGGATTTTCATTCAATAGGCTAAATTGATTCATGATAAAAAAGGTATTTTCAAATGTCTTTTTAATCACTTATGTTTTTGCTAAGACTTGAATGATTTTTAACGAATGTCACCAAGAACTTCAACCAATACTCAAAGAAAGAAAATGGCGGTACAGCTGTAATTTATCAAAACAAAACACAGTTTAAAGAATCGATCGGCATAAATAAAACAGCAAATATTTTTTCACTGCCATATTTATACACTTTTAAATGTCAAAGTGGCCAAAACCGGCCCATCAACCCTACTCTATTTAAGTAAGTATAAAATCTTATGCGCCATAAAATTCTCAAAACATAGAACGTTTCATTATCTAGGGTTAACGTTAACAACATTATTTATTAGTGATATAATACTATGATTTAAATTATATATTTTGTAAGCTTTGGATTATTTTCAATACCTTTATTCCAAAGGAAAGATTCAATGGATTATAATTACAATTAAGGACTGCAATATATTACTACCCAAACGGGTCGAATCATTAAAGTGACAAAACTTTAGAAGTTGAACAAGCAGAACAAATAAGTAGTATCATCAAGATTATTTGTAATATATCATTATCACATTCCGGAGCGCGATAAAATGAATACTTATGAGGTATCAGTCATTAATATTATTTTGATATCTAGCACACAATTAAAATAACAGTTAAATTATCTTGCACACGTACAGAAGAAATATATTACAAAAATTGTCTATTTACAATTCTCCACTATCGGGAAATACAGAAAACTCCCGGTTACCAATAGTGGATGTGAAAAAAATTGACAGGATAATCTGCGCCATAAAAATTATGATAAAAAAATTAAAACAAAATTACAAATTACCCCACTTCTCACTTACTTCACACTGGTACTCTTTTATTGTGCAGTAGGATGAAGAAAAAATGTTTTATATTTTGAAATATAAAATTAATATAAAATGGTTCTAATTCTCGTACATGCGCATAAGACTCGAAGTGACATCAGTATGAGTGTGATGTACCGGAATATGACGCGAACCAGGTTATTAATTTTGTCCCAGGGCAATACCGAAATCAAAGCGCCCATGTTTCGAAGATCACGCGCCATGTGGTCACAGCCGGTCATGTTCGATCTTTTGTTCGAGGACGAAATATGTGACCTATTGTTCAAAAAAATAACATTGCGACGGACGATGGCTCCTAGGATAGCCCGCCATAAAACATATGAAACAATGAATTAGAAAGTTAGGGTTGCCGAGGGCGTTGGGTATCGCCGAAGACATTAATAGTGCACGGCCTTTTGTTAGGATGGACAATACGTTCGCAACCTTTTGTTCTTAAGTAACATCTTGGAAGGGTAAAAACGGTAAACCTTTTCTTGCAGCGGGACGTATATCTCTAACCCCGATTAAACAATAGAAAGAACATCTTGGCCAAATGCGAACACATGGGACAACGGTTTAGAAAGCTGCGTTTGTTAGAGAAGTCGCCATTGTTTTGGGAAAGACATTTTTTTTAAAAAAACAAGATAATAATTCCGAAAGTCGTCGCCGTAAACTTACTATTGTCCTCGACAGACAATAGAGATGTTTTAGAAAGCGCTGACATACCGATCCGCCACATGGCGACGCTATCCGCGAGATGTAGGATCGTATAAATCATATTATTAATATAAGGGCGCGAAGATCCCGCAACGCACGACCAGGCGGTCATTATCAATAAAGATAACAGGGGTCAATCAATTAAGAAGGTAGAGGCCGAATTAGAAATTGAGGCAAAGTGGTGAATCATAATATCAATGTAATATGTACCTAATTAATGAGCAACTGATATGTTTAATTTAAGTAAGGTAATGATAATTTAGATAACCCAGGCCACCTCTGCAGGTGGAGGTTACTCGTTTTATATGTAGTTAAGGACCGAAATGAACGGGACATTGCAATTTGAAATGATAACGAGATCATCCCGAATTAATCTAACTTGTGGCAAATAATAAAAAATGTATTGATCGGAATAAAAGGAAAAAAACTTGATTGTATTATGTTTGATATTGATGTAATATGTAATATACAACGTAATAGAATATTATCTCGTGAAAAGATGTAACACGGTTGACGGGATATAAGATTCCGACCTTTTAGTCTTTTGAAATCTGTCTGCAGAATGAATTTTAGCACACGGGGTTGAAACAAAATAGTTTAATTAATTGCAAATAGGTAAATGCCGTGTTGGAATAAACATTAATATTACTTTAGATCGAGGCTTTCATGTCTTACGTTTTCATATATTACATACACCTAGTTGAATAATGTTAATTTGTGAGTTTTAATTATTTTTAAGAATAATGTTAATTTGTCATTAGTTATTCAAGCCCCCAATATTGTATTTTTTTTTTCATACAAATTTGTAGGTTGTAGGTATATAACCTATCTGTAAACATGCAATTATTGTTTTGATTACTCGTTTAAGCAATATAATTTGTCGGTCTATTTTAAAATAGTTGTTTTAATCTAGTAATAATAAAGCTCAAAATAATTCTTGTTTGGAAAATTTTCAATTGTCTGCCGGGTGGAATGTGGCTTATATAATTTTTTAGTGTTCTCTATTTTTATTCTTTTCCTATATTCTTATACCAGGGGTGGAAGAAAGCTGATTTGATAAGATAATGATTAGTATAATGAAAGTCCAAAAAAAAAATGTTTTGCATTCAATCCAGCTTACATATTGAAGTAAGAATTTTCATTATTTAGGTGTAAATAATGTTATATTATTTAATTTACGCCAAGTTTTCTTAATTGTTCTTCTAGCAATAAGGTTTAACATAATTTCTTGAAAAAAAAAATGTTTATCGAATTTGATTATGTTAGTATATGTAAGCATTCCTTTCGGGAAAGTGGCGTTGATGCAAATTCATGTACTTTGTAATCCCAAAAGAAATTACAAAGATGTATACAGAACATTAACATTAGGGGACCCGCTTGAAGCATGTATCCCGTGTAAATAAGTTTTTATGTTAATTGATTCACTAAGAAATGCCACGATGTCTGTATAATTTTAGCCCTTTGTTTTGTATCTCTATGTCACATATTGACAATTATGTTTGGTCCAAC
This sequence comes from Agrypnia vestita, assembly GCA_016648135.1. Taxonomy (NCBI): domain Eukaryota; kingdom Metazoa; phylum Arthropoda; class Insecta; order Trichoptera; family Phryganeidae; genus Agrypnia; species Agrypnia vestita. The sequence continues at coordinate 166,966 of JADDOH010002576.1, read as the reverse complement.
TAAGAAGTATGATAGCTTGTTTTATTTAAGCTAAAATTAAAAATAAAACCAAGTATCAAGTACATTTTGTCATTGTTAAAAAAAAAAATTAAAAAGAAAAAGAAAGGAAGAGAATACGCGTAGTGGTAAATTTTAAAAACCGTTCGGTTTATCATATAAAAAAAAAAGAAATAATAATTTTGTGGATGTATCGAAGAGGATAATCAATGTTAATGATAAGGATTGACCTGTAACGATGTAATGTATAAATAATGTTAAATATTGAGAGGCCTACTGTAAGAATCAAACCGACGACTTAATAATAAGATTAATGTTGTAATGCATACTTAAGGAATTTTACTATGATCTAATGAAACCCTACGTTCAATCCCATGTAATTAGTCAATAATGGTAGAAATAACTGGTCGATAAAAATATGTCTATCTGGCGTGTCGATTTAATTAAGTATGTATATGTAAGCAGTTTTATTTTTGGGTGATAAGTGTTGATGCGAATTTGTGTTTTCAATTTTCCGCCTTTGCCAATTTGTACTGTAATATTTTCCTTAAGTTTAATTCATTTTGCAATGTTTTTTGGTGACGGGATAGGGATATGAACAGTGAACAAAGCGTTCGTGAAATAACAAAGTGTTTAGGCCTACATACCAGAAAAGCATCGAGATTAGCCGCAAACTGGGAGAACAATAGGGGGCGGAACGGAGGCAACATTGGGTTCAGTAACCAATAGCGTCAATCGGGACCTGGAGAGACGAATGAACGATGGAGGCGGACATCAAAGGAGCCAATCGGCAGAAGACCAACTGGAGGCTTCCCCTCGAGTCCCCGCGACCACACCCTGGGTCGCCGGGGAGAGAATATAAGGCGAAGCCGGCCGCCAAGAAGGCAGTCGAGTTGAGGAGTTGAGTTGAGTTAGGAGTCGAGTTGAGGAGTTGAGTTGAGTGTGGAGAAGCTAGAGATTCTAGCGGTGCCCGTAAAAACAGCATCGCCGATCACTCTAGCAACTCCTGGAGGAGCGAAAGCGCGAACGGCAACAACCGCCATTCGCCACCGAGTGCTGTGACGCACCGCCGCAAACGCCTAAGTATCAGTGCCGCCGCGACGCCGCAGTGTACCACCGCGAAGGAGGACCGACGCTCTGCCGACGACCGCCACGACGCCGACGTCAGAAGCCGCCGACGTAGCCTGCACAGTCAGAGGACGACGCCGACGCCAGAGGCCGCCGCCCACCACGAAGCAGCACGAAGAAGACACCGCCGAACTCTCCGAAACAGGTTACCCCGATCTAAAGACTTTTTCTCCGCCCACCTGGTTCTACCGAAGTGTTAATTTAATCTCGTCACCATCCATTTTAGCAGTAAGATCAGATTTTTTATGTGTTTTGTCTTTTTTCTTTCTTTGTTTATAATTTTGTCCTCTCCCTCTAAATTAGGGTTCATGTAAATTTTAAATTAGTAACCACTTTGCTGCGTCGTATGTAAGTTAAGATTAATGTTTCATGTAAATTAAATTGCTACAGTGCCCAATATAGAGACTTGTAAAATTGTTTCGATTTCATTATTTTTCTATCCCTTCACCCGCCTCGAGATATCAGTGTCCTAGTCAGTCACCTGACGTTTTGATTGTACCTAGGGGAGGGCGTAACCGCCGGCATACGTAGATCTGAGATCTCCCGGCCGGTTTACTACACCGTGATTTAATATCACCTCTGACCCTTCAGACCTTACCCCCCCTACTCTGGTATATCAAGTGAGACAAATATATATTTCTGCACCGTAGTGATTTCGCTATTTCCAGACCCTGCTAGCAATATAGGAGTATTACATAATATACGGTCGCGATTAACGCTAGTATATTTAATACCGATTATCGATATTTTGTTCCTAAATGTTTTTTTTTTACGTTTTGTTTGAAAGGCGATATTGGATCCCGTTCTAAAAATGATTCAAGGCATATCTCTTTTTATTCCATGACTGTGGGACCAACCGACCGAGTGAACAGGGTGTCGGTTGCGCACATGTGTGGCCGAGCCGCACTCGAGGGACCAAAGAGCCGCAGTTGGCGAACCATTGGTATAGACAATGAGTTAAAATTGAGTTAAATTATTTTTATCTTTCAATTCCCGGGTAATCTCTGATCCAGCGTGTTCATATATGAAGCGTGTCTTGAGCTCAACTTAACACGTTATATTGAAATGAAGAATGGGAGGGAGTTCACATTTTTAAACGGCCTGCCTACCGGATAACTAATAAGATGATTCGTCTATGCCCCATTTGTGTCTATGGTCGGGAGTCATTTGACATTCGCCATTTGCTAATCGCGCGTCATCCTCGCTGCAAGTTACTAGTAACCATGAACCGCGCTGACCGAGGTGTTCCTGCCGTCAAGGCCGAGCCAGGGTCTGCAGCCGGCAGCGGCGATGAAGGAGCAGGCCGTGGAGCGTCCCTCACTGAGCTAGAAATAACATGGGTCCCCGACATCAAGCAGGAGTGCTCGGAGTTCTCCAGGGAGGCGGATCAGCGCACCGGTGAGGAGTTGGTTCATTATTGATTGATTCTCAGTGTTGAGAGATGCTCGCACCCGAACTGGCTGTTAAAGATTGATGGAGTTAATTGTGCTTCACGGCTTGTGGCTATTTCTTTATAGAGTATGTTTCATGGTAGAAATTGAGTGCTCGGATTTCAAAAATGAAAAGTGAGTAGCTTTGAGTATTGAAAAAGTTGTGAGACTAGTTTTCAAATTTTCGCCTTACATTTTGAAGTTTGAGATATTTTATCTATGGTGACACCAGTTTAGAGATGGGTTGTTCATGAAGGACCTGTTCTTTTAGAACAGTTCACGAACTACCGTTTATTATTTCAACATGTGAAAAAGAAATTATTCATTAAATCGATAATTCTAAAGTTAACCTTATTTTTATTTGGTCAGTGAAAAATTCGTGGTGATAGAAAAATGAAATCGTTGGAAACAGGCTTAAGGTCGGCGCCACACTGCGCGGATATTCCGTCGCGAAACACCGCTATATTTATTTCCATTCAATATGCGTGTATCAAACACACTGCGCGGACGATCGGTCGATCCATTTTTTTTTTTTGCCGATTTGACGCGACGGAAAAGACACGGCGGAAGGCCGGACTAATTTTATGTTGAAAAGGTAAAATAAAATAAAAATAGGTTAGTAAAGTTCAGTTGGAGATTTTTATAAGGTAGATTAGGGGCTAAACTTTACTTTATGGCCTCACTCGGTTATAAAATAAAGTTACACCGTTATGTTTTCTAATATTTTATTTTATTTGCAATTTCTTTCAATGCAGTCCTATGTTTCTGATTCTCAAAATATCCCGGTATTTAGCATTCGTCATATATTTTCATTCGTCGTAAAAGCCTAACTGCGTTGAGGAAGAGTAGCCGTTTTAACAGTTCACCTGAGAATCCTGCAGTTTTTAACAAGTAGCCATTTAAATATTTGAAATGGATGGCACTGGTGAAATAATGAACGATCGAGTTCACAGTTCACTTCAATGAACGACACGGTGAGAGTTCAGTCAATTGAATGAAACTTTTCATTATGAATGCCTGCAGACCTTTTAAATGGATGGTTTTAAATGGTTGCCAACTTTTTCTTAGCTAAGAATATGCTGTAAATAACTACATTCTAAAATAAGCGAAGCTTTTTTTGCTGTTATAGGAGATCAGTACACAAAAGGGCGGATTGCCTAATTTTAAGAGAAGAAAAGAGATCTACCCGGTCACCTGATCTGGACACAGGTTATTTTATGATGACTTGCTTGATGCAAGTACAGCCCGAGGTGGCATGGAGCCGAGTCCAGGGGACAGGCAACTCTCCAGCTATGTTGTACCAGATTATTGTTTTTGATTCCAGAACTGGGTTCCAGCAATGTGGGGTCTCCAGCCGACAGCGGCGATGAGGGAGCAGGCGGTGGAGCGCCCTACAGTGATGTGGATATATCCTATCCTGACATCAAGCAGGAGTGCTCGGAGTACTCCAGGAGAGCCGATCAGCGCCCTGGTGAGCAGGAGTTAATTTCCTTGAATTATCAATCCGTGAAGTAGATTCCGCACTTGGTGTGACCGTTATAGCAAGATGTATACTAATATATTGCGTGTATCAATTATAATATCCCGCCCTTACATAGTACTTGACAAATTGTCACCTTTCATTGCCACAATTCCAGTACTAATTATCAGTCAAATTCTGTAATTAGCAGAATATTAAAGACTGGTATTGGATTTGGTTATATGTTTATATGGTGACATTTTTAATGACAATCTAGTGAAAATAAAATTTACACTTTAAGAGATAATACTATTTCATTACTCACTTCCACTATTTATATATACAGGTAATGTGTAATATATTTTTTTATACACATTATTGCTCTGTACTTAATATTTTTAGTTTATGTTTAATTTTTATATTCATATGTTAATGCTTACACCTGATACTTTCACTGCTTATACCTTTTATTGCTTACACTTTTATTTTACTGCTTATAACTGATATTGTCCTATGTATATACTACTTGAATTATATATAATATTTTTTTAATATTTAATATTTAACACGTGCTTGGAATTTATAATTGTATATCTTATATGTACTGCTTATACCTGATGCTGCGTTATATACTTCTTTCTATATTTCGCCCATCATAAACATTTTTATGTAAACGTTTATGATGAGCGTAAACAAATAAATAAATATCTATATAGAATATGTCAACGCATTCACATATATTTTCTACTATGTAATACAAAACTTCCAAATTGATGAGTTGTTTAATAAGTTACTGTCTTGCATTTAAACATTTAGTTTCTGTGTAGAGGCATTCTGTGTGGTTTCTGTATGGTTTTAAAACATTACATGAATTATCGCGTTGAAACCATCGATATGACATTTTGTCATACTTCCCCAAAGAATTATACCGTATAGTATTATTGACTGATATATTGCATAATATACAATTTTTATTGTTTTAAGTCTTTGAGACACTTGGTTGGAAATGATACTGTTGATGCGTATTAGTATGTTGCAAACGATAAAACAATAACATTTAACATTTTTTAATTTTTTACGAATTTTTTAGTGTTTTCTTTGTTTAGCGCATAACTCAATGAATTTTGTATGAAATTAGGATACTTTGAATTCTAATGATGAGTACAACTATATTGTACCTGTACCCAAAAAATCATAACGATCTGCAACGTATTACTTAGTTTTTTTTGATATTATCCACCGCAAAAAATATAATTATTTAAAAAAATCTCGAAACAACAAACCCCGACGTGAAATTTCACTACATTAGTGTGAAAAAATGTTCCTTCTTTAAATTCGTGAAAAGTTCAGCAGATCAAATTTGACATTTGCGGAACTCAATGTGACATTTCAAAGAAAATACTTTTCATTGATTTTCAAAATGGTTTATCTGACCATTACGCTTATTTACAAAGAAAAAAATATTAGAATAAGAATGCGTCATATGTTTTTCATTATTTTTAAGAGAAATTTAAAACGTTGTAGAAAAAATTAAAGGCCAGTAAAGCTATTTAAAAAATGCTGTTTTTTGTTAGAATTTGCAAATTGACATTAGTTTACCATCGAATACTTATTAATATAAGGCTATTAAATGTAATATATATTCAGCTTTAAAATAAAAGGGGGTTAAATGTAACATATTCACATGTAGATAAAATGTTTTTCGATAGCTTTATCGATAGATGTTTGTTTTTTATTGGTTTAGGTACTTACTTGAAATCTTCTTCTTTTAAATGTTCTCTGAACTTTTGTGAGAAATATTGGAACTATATTCAGCCTTACAATATAAAGGGGTAAAATTTAACATATTCACATGTAGATAAAATGTTTTTCGAGAGCTTTTTCAATAAATTTTTGTTTTTTATTGGTGTAGGTACTGTACTAGGAGATATAAAAAATATATACAAACATTCAATTTTTCATACAAAAACACGCTCTTTTGAGATTAATTAATTTTCATTATTGAATATACCGCATAATATTATAGGGGGTGTTTTTATTGATAATAATATTTTTAGAATAGGGAATTTTTTTCAATATTATTTTTACATAGATGTGACGTCACTATTTCGATCGAGTGGGAAATATTATACAGGATGTTTTTAATGCAAGAATGTTTATTTGTGGTCACTCCAAATTATTTTTTTGGATTTTAGATTTTCAAAATTGATGACGTTTTTTTTGGAAAAGGTTTTTTATACAGGGTGTTTTTTATGCAATAATGTTTACCTGTGATCACTCTATATTTTTTAATATTAAAAAAATGAGGGTAAACAACACTGTTTTATTCCACTATATTTATTTTGAATTGTTAGAACGTTTTCGGGATTTCTCCCATTGTCAATAACAACACGTTTACAACTGTTGTAAATAAATAATTTCACTCATCAGCAATGTCTTTTGCACTCACATTGAGGATAAAATGCCGCGCGATGTCGATGCTTTTAAGGTTCATTCGGGACAATTCGTCGCAACGTTTATTACTATTTTTGGTTTTTATTTAATTATTTATTTTTTTGTTTGTTACAGAATCATATAACAATAGAAAATGTGAATACATAAATCAAAGCAGAAATTAATTTAACATCGCATAAAATATTCAAAATACTATATCTTCAATTCGGTTATTTTATTCAATATAATTTTTTTTATTTATTTTAAAACATTTCTGAATGTAACTATTGTTTTTAAGGGTATTATTTCTAATTGTCCTTTGCGATTAGATGACATTTTATTTTATTTTATGCAATATAAAATTTTATTTATTTTAAAACATTTCTTGTGAATTTAACTATTATTTTCAAGGGTATTATTTCTAAATGTCCTTTGTGATTAGATGACAAAATTTAATGAAAGTGCACCTCTTATTCTTATTATTAATATTATTCTTCACTTATTCCATTTTTTCTTACACTGTTTTCAATTTTTAATAAAATAATATTTTTCAGTACATTTACAATTTTTTTTACAATACAAGTTATTGGCAAAAAAAAAATTTTTCATTCGATAAATTCAATAAATTTTAATCAATATTAAATTCAATAAATATTTATTAGAATATCTTCCATTGGATGCCGAGAGTGACGTCACGTTTAAGTAAACGAGCTCGATTTGTATTAATATTCGTGTATTTGAAAGTTTTTTATTAGATTATATTTAAAAATTGAATATTTGTAGCTATTTTCGTCTCAGTATTACATTTTTTTTTTCGTAATTTTTTGACAGATATGAATTATGAAAACTGTTTTGTTATTTTGTTTAATGTGTTTTTTCAACTTATTTATAACTTTTTTTGGAAAAGCCATTTTTTTAAATAAAATAAAATATTTTTTTATAAAAAGTTTATTGATATGTTAATTCTTCGATTTTTTGATTTGTTTTTTCATTGAAAAAAGCAATTTTTAAAAATTCTAATTTGGATATATAATATTTCACATAGTCATTTATATTTTTCCATTTATCACCTAACCTAACCGATAATAAATAGTTTTCTTTTACGCGCACAATGATTTAAAAACTGACAAATCTGTTAAAACACTCCAAGCTTCCGCGGTACGTTTCGACCGTGGTTTCATGGGGAAACTTATTTTTTTCTGACATTCACGATTTGTAGAATTTAACATTACCTACCTATCTACATTTTTAGTTTTTTCTATATTTATTTTTAGAAAAGTTAGAAACGATTTCCATTTTTATAGATCAACTTAGACATCTGTTGGATTTTTTTAAAAGCTCTAGATATCGGTATATTTTTGATGTTTACTTTATTGGCTGTAACTTCTAAACGCGTCATCCTATTTTAGTCATCGATATCTCGATCGATAGGGAAATAGTTATTCTATCGAGTGTACTAAAATATTTTTTTACCATCGCAGGCTGCAAAATTACATTCAAAGTTTCGCGGTTTTGGCCGTGGCTTCGCAATGGGGATGTAAAATATTTTTCTATTTAGTGAAATCTGTACAAGTTAACGTGATGTATCTTTCTGCATTTTTAGTTTTTTCAATTTAATTAATTTTCATTAAACAATAACTTCTTAAAAAAACCAACAGATGTCTTATATAGGCCATGGTCAAATTGGATAAATATTTCATTCGTTTATTTCTTTTCTATAAATAAAAATATAAAAAAAGTAAAAATACAATATGGTATATAATGTAAAATACTACAGACTATAGATGGTGTCATTAGTACTGTAAAATTGGAAAAATATATTTTCTTCGGCTAAATTGCTTCCAGATTCTTAGGTAAAGTTAGATTAGGTTAGATTAGGTTAGGTTAGGTTGGGTTGGGTTAGAATAGGTTAAGTTGGGTTAGGTTAGGTTAGGTTGGGTTAGGTTGCGGTTTTTGGGGTTTTCATAGATATCTCCGCGAAGCGATGTCCGATTTCGAAAATTTAAAAAGTATTAGACGGGCTCAGCCCGTCCACGCCTTTTCACGACAGGCGCTGCGCGGCAAAACCGCGCGGCGACTGTCGACGTCCGTCGCCCGCGCAGCGGGCGTCTGCGACCGCAAAGCGGGAGCCATCTGACTCACTCACCTTTGCGCGGCTTCGGGCGTTCTCTCTCTCTCCCCACTCTCACAGCGCTGTCATTTATCATTCAATTTCAATTTGGTAAAATACCACGGATAGCTCTCTTCTTCTTCTATCGAATCTTTATAGTACAATCTTCCGACCGCGTAGTCCGATCTTTGCGATCGGGGCGTTACCGGAAAGTGTTTACCGTCTATCTTTTTCCTCGTTACTCAACCAACAGTGAGTCCGTCTTCTTCTTCTTCGTTACTTAATCATCAGTGAATCTGCCGCCAGGCTAAATTGCACGCGTAGCCGTGCAACGGGCACCTAGTTGCAATATTATACGTTTACACCGAGAATGAAGAATTCATTGGTTTATATATGTATATATAGGGTGTACCAGAGCTCGCAGCAGAAACTTTGCCGGTATATTTCTGCCTATGTTCAATCAAAAATGTTCAAGCAACCATGGCCTAATATCAATAGTTATGGAGATATGCAATATCAAAGTTTGCATTTTTTTTAAATATTTCTTACTTATTTTTTGCAAAAAGTTGAAGTATCATCGTAGTAACTTATATCGATTATGAAAAATTCATTCGCTTTAATACAAGTCGAATAAAATGATAAAAACCTTTCAAAAATTGAAAAAAGTTACTTTTTATTCTGTTTTTTCTTTTTAATACGTTTTTATTATTGTACCTACCTCTTCCGTGTTTTGATTTTTTGTAAGAATAATTTTTGGCGACATGTTTTTCATGACACACCTATAACAAACTGCATGTACGTATGTATTGTAGTCAGATATTTTAAAGTAAACATAAATATTCGTTTAAGTAAAATTTGTTGATAGAAAATATTTTATTGTATTTTTTATATTACTGTATCATATATTGTTGTCAAATATTTAGATCATATATTTTATAATAAATGTCAATATTCGCTTAAGCTTTTTACTTTACTGATTTAAATGTATTAAAACAGCTTATTTAACCTTACTGTATTATCTTTTCGTATCTGTATCCCTTTCGTCTAGGTGAAAACATAAACCAACAAACGTAACATAAAAATATTGTTGTTTCTTTGTAACGTAAATTGAAAAATACTCGCCCCTTTTTTATTTTACTTGCAAAAACGTTACTTAAATTTTGTCGTTTCTTTGTAATATACATTAAAAATATTATTTATTTTATTTGCAATTTTTTCCATCCAATCCATGTAAGTTTTGGTGATATATTTTTCATGATTATACACGTGCACCAACTACAATCTGCATGCAGTTTAATTTTGGTGAGATATTATATAATAAACATTTATTTTCGTGTCTTGATTTGTTGATTAAAAATTGTTAAAAATGATTTGATCTTTTATATTACTGTATCATCTTCGTCTAGAAAAAAAGTGAATTTCCTTCGAAAAACAACGGTAAATACAGTTTAACATTTAATAATAATGTGTACAATGTTATAATAATTTATGACATTGTACAATTCGTCAATTTTGACAAGTGTCGACATTTCTTATAAAAACTTAACGCGTCTATTTTGCGCGTTACTAATATCTTGTTAGGTTGAGAATAAAGACAAATATTTGATTTGGTTTTGATATTTTGAAGGCGTCGTTGTTGGCAATGGAGTTGTTCGATCAATAGTTAATTGAGAATAAATTGATAAATTAAAAAAATTCAAAAGTTAAGTAAAGGCATATATTTTGCGAAAATGAATTTTTAATTGATGAAAAGACGTTTCCACCAATAAAACGACCCATTTTCACAAAAAAATTGAGTCGTCAATTTTCTAAATGTGGTGAAATAGTATTGAAGAAGAGACCCCCATTGTATATTTTCATTTTTATCTGCCAACTCAAAAATTAAATCCAAGTGGATAGGTAGATTTTTCAATTTATTTTTATTTACAAATTTGTTGAATGCAGTCTCATGCGGGTTCTGATTGCTAAGAGATCCCCATATTTAATTTTCTCAATATATTTTTTTTAGGTCGCAAAAGTCAAACTGAACAGTTCGGCCATAAAACTATTCACTTGGGATTTTTACCGTCAGTATGGAATTTAAGAAAACCACTTTTACAGATATTATGCGGGTCATAAATGCGGAAGTACCCTCTTTATTATTTATTCATTTTTGATTCAGTAAGTACCAAAAATGTGCAAATGAATGGGTGAACTGTTCAAAAATCAAACAACTCACTTGTCCTTCCTGCTGGCTGTATGGGACATTGAGTCGTTAATTTTTCAAATACTCTGAGATAGCGTTGCCCGAAGAGACCCACATTATAGTTTTTTTTTTTATCTCTCAAGTCGAAAATAAAATCCAAGTGAATAGTCAGATTTCTTATTTTTTTTTTATTATTTACATATTTGTTGAATGCAGTCCCATGTGGATTCTGATTGTTAAGAGATCCCCATATTTAGTTTTCTCAATATAATTTTTTTACGTCGCAAAAGTCCAACTGAACTGTTCCGCGATAACCATTTTTAACTATTCACTTGGGATTTTAACAGTCAGTATGGAATTTAAGAATACCACTTTTACAGAGATTGTGTGGGTCATAATTGCAGAAGCATCCTCATTATTTTTTATTCATTTTTGTCTCAGTACGTTCCAAAAATATGCAAATGAATAGATGAACTGTTCAAAAATCAAACTATTCACTTATCTTTCCTGCTGGCTGTACGGAACTTTGAGTCATTACTTTTTCAAATACTGTGAGATAGCGTTGCCCGAAGTGACTCACATTACAGATTTTAATTTTTATCCCCCAGCTCGAAAATAAAATCCAAGTGAATAGTCAGATTTTTTAATTTTTTTTATTATTTACATATTTGTTGAATGCAGTCCCATGTGGATTCTGATTGTTAAGAGATCCCCTTTTTTTGTTTTCTCAATATAATTCTTTTCGTCGCTTAAGTACAACTGAACTGTTTCGCGATAACCATTTTTTACTATTCACTTGGGGTTTCTATAGTCAGTATGCAATTTAAGAAAGTCATTTTTACAGAAAATGTGCGGGTCGTAAAAGCACATCTACCCTCATTCTTTTTTATTCATTTTTGTTTACCAAAAATAGGCAAATGAATTGGTGAACTATTCAAAAAGCAAACAATTCACTTGCCTTTCTTGCTGTCAGTATGAAACTTTGACTCTTTGATTTTTCAAATAATGTGAGATAGCATTGTGTATATTCGAAATTTAAAATGGTTAGATTTTTTGTAGAAATTAAAATAAGTTTGTGATGGCAAATGACAATCGTGAGAAGTCATAGATAAAGCAAAATAGATTCGTGTTTGGATATTCATCGGCTACAAAGTACTTACTGACATTTACGTTCAACCCCCCCCGGCGACGTGTCACTCTTACGCGTTCGGTGAACAAATGAACGATTGGGAATGAACAGTTCACTTTCATGAACGACTCGATGAACGAACAGTTCACTCAACTGAACGAACTTTACCATCTCTAACAGTAACTATTTTCATGTTGATTGTATATTTATCTATATATGTTTGTAGTTTGTAACACATTCATTTATAGGAAGTGAAATATTCACAAACGGAGTGAAAACAATGTCGAGGGTATTATGACTGATCAAGTAGTTTGGATAATGCACCTTCATGTTTTTTTACAATATATCTCCTGTTAAGTATCTTTGTACTTAAATTAGCCATTTTTAAACAATGCATGTTCAAAATCTAGATCATTCGCTTTTATCTTTGTTTTCCACAGATTCAACTTTTCAGCCATTTTTGGTTAGTTGACTAACCGACAACAGGTTTGCACTAAGTTCAGGAATAAGTAATACATTCCCCACCTGAATATGATGTTCATCGTCGTGGTCAATAGCGTCAATGTTTACTTGACCCATCTTCGCTACTGTGACTGTATCATTATTAGCCACCCTCGTCTTCTGGGTCGGAGGGGACTGCAGATCGTACATCCAGTCAGCATGCCTTGACATATGCATTGTAGCGCCTGAATCTATATACCAGTCATCAAAATTTGTATTGTTGGATGCTGAAAAAATGGCTGTAAAATTATTGCTACAATTCAATTTCTAAAATGCCCATACTGGCCACAATTTTAATAACTTAGGGTTTTTACTTTGTTAAGAATATAGAAGACTCCGAAACTTTAGCTTCTTGTATAAGTTTTGCATTAATATAATCAGACGATATTTTCATGCCAGAACTCTCTATGCTCATAAACCAGCCAGTATGAGGGTTCCTAGCCATTCATCATCTACCTTGAATCCGACGTTCCTCAACTTGTGTGAAGTGGTCAATATATTATTAACACATTCCTCAACTCCAGAGCAGCTATCCAACCAAGTGTTGATTAGGTCTTTTAGTAACCCCAATTTCCTAGAGAGACCGGAACCTTCGAATAAATTTTGCAGGCCCGTCCACACTTCACGGGTCATTTTGGCGTTTTCTATGTGAACTAATGAATCGGATCTACCAACAAAATATTTTAGACTTAGCTTTTGTATCTTTCTTTCTGTCAACATCTTGTGTTTCTGGATCAACACGCTCCCAGAGTTCTTCAAGTCCCAAATATGACTTGACTGCAAACTTCCATGTGTTATAATTTTCCCTTCCCAACAACATATCTATTTGAAGGTTAGAAGACATCATTGACACGATATATTTAATAAATGTAATTTTACTTTTCGGTTATAAATTACAGATACATATGGGCTGGGCCCACAACCTGTTGAAATTAAAACTATTTCATTTAATACTGCCCAATTTATTATGAAAGTAACGGATTACAGATTGATACATCGGATTTAAGGCAGAGATGTCAAATTGTACAAGAAGGAAGTGAGAGTAGCGCAACTCGTTGACAGATGGAGGAAGCTTATCATTTTTTTTAATTATGGCTGACAGATGTCTACTTATATTTCAACAGTTACAAGATTTTTATTGTTATCGGAGGATCACCCGGCAATTTTTATTGATGGATGAATCAATCGTATTCACAATGATTATGCCTGGAATCTGGCGGATTGTCAAAGAAAGTCCTGTCAAGATGTGATGCCCTAAATGGAATTCTCATAACCTCTTCGTGTTTTAGTCCTACAAAAGTAGTAACTACCCATTTAAATGTAAGTTATGTTTTCACTGGCATCCCGGTAACGACCAAAATACTTCTTCATTGATTTAATTTTCCCGTATGTCTTTCTAATTGATTAATACAAATTTGGTTTTAAATTTCACTGCATTTGTTCTGAAAAATTGCAACTTCACAATAAGAATGTGTTATTGAATATTATAGATAAATATATTTACTTTGCAGGTTGCTTAATAATACAAGATTCTTTTATGGAAAAATCAACTGCGTCTTCCTCTGCCTCTGGAAAGCAGCCGGAATCGGAGACAGCTTCCAACGTTAACAGATCCTCGAGCAGCTGCGCGCTCACTACCGCTGATAAGAAGATGTTTTCATGTTTGCAGTGCAATTATTCGTGCAATCACAAATCAGGTTTAAAAACACATACTCTTACGCACTCTAGAGAAAAACTATTTTCATGTTCGCAGTGCAATTATTCGTGCAATTACAAATCAAGTTTTAAAACACATACTCTTACGCACTCTGGAGAAAAACTATTTTCATGTTCGCAGTGCAATTATTCGTGCAATTCGAAGTCACACTTAAAAATACATGCTCTTACGCACTCTGTAGAAAAACTGTTTTCATGTTCGCAGTGTAATTATTCGTGCAATGATAAATCAAATTTAAAAAGACACGCTCTTACGCACTCTGGAGAAAAACTGTTTTCATGTTTGCTGTGCGAATATTCGTGCAATCGAAAGTCAGATTTTAAAACACATGCTCTTACGCACTCAGGAGAAAAACTGTTTTCATGTTCGCAGTGCAATTATTCGTGCAATCGAAAGTCACACTTAAAAAGGCATGCTCTTACGCACTCAGGAGAAAAAATGTTTTCATGTTCGCAGTGCAATTATTCGTGCAATCAAAAGACACACTTAAAAAGGCATGCTCTTACGCACTCTGGAGAAAAACTATTTTCATGTCCGCAGTGAAATTATTCGTTCAAACGGAATTAAGAGGTAAAAAGTCATGCTCTTACGCACTCTGGAGTAAAATTGTTTTCATGTTCGCAGTGCGAATATTCGTGTAATCGTAAATCAAGTTTAAATTTAAACTCTTTAATAATGTCTGAGTAAAACTGTTTTTATGTCCGCAGTGCAATTATTCGGGTAATCGAAAGTCACACTTAAAAAGCATGCTATTACGCACTCTGGAGTAAAACTGTTTTCATGTTCACAGTGCGAATATTCGTGCAAGCCAGATTTTAAAACACATGCTCTTAGGTCGGCCGCACTTTAGATACGAATTTTTACGTACGTATTCGTACGACTACTTTCGTACTTATTGGAGCGCGCACATTGATTGCGTTTTTCGTTGTCACCATCAGTTACTTTGACATTTCTCCAATGACGTTTGTGCCAAATGAATAATCTGTATCTTCTGGAAAACCCGATTATGGCAGACTTAAATAATGACAAATTTCATGACTATCTATCTAATAGATTCATAAATACTGGGGAGAATCGAAGTGCAACGAAAGCTCATTACATCGCAGAAATATTTAAAAGTTTTCTTGTTCGAAGTACATAATTATACCTCACCTTCATTGAACCAAATTATTTAACTTACAGGTATTTTTTAGTTCTTTAGAAATCTCTATCCTATCTAGAAATAATAGAGAATTCTCCGCCATGATCTGCGCTGATGGTCACGTAGTTGAATCACTTTGGTCCCAAAAACATTTGTGTTCATGTGTCAAATTAACAAAATTTTCAATATCCGTCGTACGAAATCGCAAAATTTTCCGAACGGATTGTGTCTGACGTCGTATTTATACGTGCGTACACGCACTACTAAATCGTGTACAGTGTGCGATGTTCAGTACTACTTCGAGGTTCAGGAATGTACTTGCGTATTCGTACGTATACGTACTACTCAATTTCGTACGAAAACGCATCCAGTGTGTGGCCGACGTTACTCACTCACGAAAATCGGAATTCAAACTTAAAAAATCACGCATTTACGCACTCAGGTGAAAAAGGGTTTTCCTGTTCGCAGTGCACTTATTCGTGTTATCAGAAGTCAAACTTGAAAAGACATGTTCTAACGCACATTGCATAGAAACTGTTCATATTTGCAGTGTTATTCTTGCAATTAGAATTCAAGCTTGCTGCTAGCACTACACTGCGCGAATCTTTTGCCACGTCTCCTCCTTTGCGTCAAAGCAGCAAACCATTTTTTTTTTAATTTTTACAATCATGCGAAACTGTTTTAACATTTCAAACGCAATGGAATGACCAATCGTCCGTGCGGTATGTTTTTAAGCCCATATTATGTAGAAAAAAATGTAGCGGCGTTTCACGACGGAAGATGAAAGTGGCACCGGCCTAAATGTACAATTGCATATGCACACGGAAGAAAATATGTTTTCCTTCACAGTGAACTTACAATAACACCTAACAATAAATTTACTTTCAAACACGGGGGACTAAACTTTTTTCGTATTCACAGTGCACTTTATTTACTTTTAATGCACTGAACTTTTTAACGAATAAGCTGTACTAATATTTGAAAAACCTTTTTGTGTTTAGATCACCAGAACATTTTATAAAGTATGTATATATATTTTAATATATTAATTTTCTAAAAACATGCTTCTTAATTTTATTCGATTTATATATGCATTATATACTTAAAATACGAGTATATAAATAAATAAAACGTATGTGAACAATATTGTGAAATTAAATTTAAGTAGTGTTTTTATTTTAGCTTAACAATCATTCACGGTAGGAGCATAAATGAAAAGATGTAAACTAATTCATTATAAGTTTCTGTGTAACTCCCGCTCGTACGAATAAGTCAAGTCAATAGGCCAAGTCGTCCAATGTCCATACCAGAAGTTCCGGGTACGATTCCCATTGAGGTCACACACAGGTAGGTGATAGTAAGGAGCTTCTAGTTGTGTAAGCAAATGGTAAGTGTGAGAGCTGGGCTTACCTTGGTGGTAGAACTAGTGGGCTATTTCGATGGTCCCTACGTAAACTCGGACATCTACCAAAATTACATTTTTGACTGTTTAGTAATAGTACATAATAATACTCTTTTCAGGAATTAATATTTAAAAAAATGTTAGTAAATACTTAATAAAATCTGACAAATACCCTAATTTTGTATGTAAAACCAAACTTCAAACAGCTCTCCTGTAAAATGGCTCGTTTGTAGATGTCTTAGATCACGCAAGAATCGTTGATTTGTCACAGTGATGGTTAGGGAGGGTCTTGACCAAATCCAAGGTCCCTACGCATACTATGGAAATGTTCAGCACTGTTTAAAAGGTCTGGCCATCCATATTACCCCCTTGTGCCTTCTCTGGTGCATCACATCATTTATGGAGGTGAAGACCTGACCCGCCCATTTTGATAATTGCATCACGGAAGGTAAAACAAAATTCAGGCTAAATTGTAGATCACTGGCGGTATAACCGTACTTCTGAGAATGGGTGAGTTAGTCGGTAAAGTTAGGTATCCTCATTTTAAAATAAAACGGATTTGACTCTCAAGTAAGTATAAAAGCAGTTAATACTCTTTAAAGATTCTGTGATTTCATTTAATTTTTGAGATGAATACTGGAAATGAATAAAGCACTAATTGCCAAAATTTTCATTTTAAGATACAAGGTAAAAAGCTAATCAAATCTCTTTCTCTCTTTATGTGTTATTTTACACATATTTTCATTAATATTTTCAACACTGTTGAAGCACTGTTTCAAACTATGAAATACTCAATTCATGAATTCCAAATCTGTCAAACTTATAAACGTTCGTAATGACGGTGTCTCAATGTTATACAATAACTGTCAAGCTACAGAAATAGCAATATTGCTTAGTTCAGAAAACGGCCGATTATTATTTAAGGTACGGTGAGTATACAAATAAAATATCTATATTATAATTGCTCCAAAAACGATAAATGTACGATTGTAATTAATGTTATTTATCAAAAAAAATTAATTGATATATTGAAGTAATATTTCATTTAAATCCAAGGATTTTTTGCTTTCCACCAATCACAACCCGTTTTGGTAAAAATCTATGTTTTTTACGAACGAATATTGGCATATGAAATATATTGATTTATGGTTCAGAGATCGAAAAATTATTTCGAATTACGTACCGGGGTTTTAAATTTATCGGGATTACTCTGCTACGAAATAAATATTTTGGACTTAAGTATTTTAAAACTTCCGAATTCTGGCGAATTTCGAACTACCGTGGTTTTTCTGTTTGTGTTGGGACGAATTGATATCCATGGTAGATAGGTAGGTAGGATGCAAACTCGCTCTATAGACATCTGGATTCCATAACATTTCTTAATGACCTCTTGACGGTCTGTTTGTTAACAAAATTAATATAATATAATAAAATAATTACATATCTTCCGCGTACGTCGTAAAACTATTACTGAATTCGTGAACAGTAAAAAAATGAATTGAACTCAATAATTCCTTTGAGGCTTTATATCACTATTGATATCAATTTTGCTCTGAAGACGAGTGCCCTCCACTTACGGGCACCGTCTATTATTCGGTACAGTCGTGGCTCTACGACTTACCGGTATCGTGCATAATTTAGTCACGGAGGAAGGAATGGCAGGGGGTGTAAATTAGGCGCGGTAATTCAATATTCATACAGTTTAATACAAAACAAAGTCAAAGTATCAGAAAACCCTGTTAATATTATAAATGACAGAGAGGAAACACAAAAAATATATATAATCTGCTTATTTAAGGAAAATTATAGAAGAAAAGTTACATCAGTTCAGATTGAAAACTATCCAATTAATATTACGGATAAAAAAAAAACAGCACAGAAATATCCAAATCTACTCATTTAAAGAAAATTATTGGAAAAAATAACTTTAATCAAAATCCAAAACTATCCAATTAATATCATGGATAAAAGGAAACACAAATAATAAGTTTTACTTTGATGAAATACATGGTAATAAAGTTTTTTTAAATAATCATTACAAATGTAAAGTAACAAGAATTAAAATTATATAATCTACTGATTAACTAACTTATGCGAAAACAATCACTATTAAAACAACTGTCTCTGCAGAATTCTCAATTGTTATATACATAGAAAGGGTACTTAGGCGTTTCTTCGACTTGGCCCGCCCTTTCGCTGAGGGCTCTCCGCTCCCGATTTCCTTTAGCTTCCACGCTCCGCGCTCCGGATCTCACTTCTCCCGCTTCACTTTCTGATTCACGTCCGTAACTACGACCCGTACTTCGGATCTCCTTCTCTCGATTCGCAACTGATTCACTTCCGACTCGCACTCCTCCGAATCTCGATCGCAACTCGCTTCCTCCGAACCTCAAGCGTGACTGCTTCACTTCTGACTCGCACTCCTCCGAATCTCGATCGCAACTCGCTTCCTCCGAACCTCAAGCGTGACTGCTTCACTTCTGACTCGCACTCCTCCGAATCTCGATCGCAACTCGCTTCCTCCGAACCTCAAGCGTGACTGCTTCACTTCTGACTCGCACTCCTCCGAATCTCGATCGCAACTCGCTTCCTCCGAACCTCGATCGCAACTCTCTCACTTGAAGCCGGCTTGAAACCTCTGCGTGTACCTCGTCGTTGCGTAATTAATTGCTTTTTTTTTTTTTTAGGGATCGCGGCGTCATAATTACTCTCGCTCTCGCTTTCAATGTTAAATTTACCTATACATCATACATAATATATTATCGATATATAATACCGAGGCATAAATGCGTTCGTTGAATTATTAAATTATTATAAATTAAAAAATGGTAACAGATAGGACTTTCTCCACATTCGAAAATATTATTATATCGCCAGTTTCAGAAAAAAACCTTTGTAAACCAATTTACTCGTATTTCTAAAATATTTTTCTGTGTCGGCAAACGTTTTATTGCACCGGCCGTCAGGAATTTTAAAATGTCCCCAAACATCCCGACCTATTGTTTTCTAAAAGGTCGTCCAAGTCGATGTACTGGCGGTCGCCAAGATCAAAGCAAATAAACCCTCTATCATGGCTCGGGTTTTATGATGCAGCCTGTTTGCGCACCGCATATCGCACGTGCGCCTATTCCTATTGTCAAAAGCGGTGCCGAAAAGCTCTGCTGGTCATAAAACTATTTTAATCGTATTCTTCCTTGCACGTCAACAAAATATAATCTCTGAAAACCCAATTTTAATTTATTTTGAAGTCAGTTCCCCGACTTATTTATTTCAATTACGGTGGCAGGGCAAATCCTGTATAGTGAAGCGACCATCTGTTAAAGCTATTATTGGAATGTGGATCCGCGTCACGATTCGCCGTCGATTCTATGGGAATTAATCCTCCACGGTAGTGATAACTATATCAGGCTTCTATAGTTTTTATATAAGTAGCCATTTAAATATAAACTGCCCCGCCGGCCTTGCGTTTAGTAACACGTTTGGGGAAATAATGAACGATCTGTAAATCTATAGATCCTTTAAAACCTTTTAATTAACAATACATACTTTTCGATGAACGAATATTGAATTAAATGAACGAAACGTCCCATCCCTATTATCGACAAAAAATAAAATTACTCGTATACGAGTCGTTGGTGTCTATGGTTGGCAGCCATTTTATAAACGCCGTTTACTTGACGCTTCTCCCATTGGAAGATATTTCAACCATGAACCGCCCTGACCAAGATGTTCCTGCCGTCAAGCCCGAGCCAAGGTCTGCAGCCGGGAGCGGCGATGAAGAGCTCTACACTGATGTGGACATATCCTGTCCTGACATCAAGCAGGAGTGCTCGGAGTACTCCAGGAGGGCCGAACAGCGCACTGGTTAGGAATCGTTTCATTATTTATTAATACTCAGTGATGTGAAATGCGCGCACCTTATGTGACCGAAAAATAGTCTAAACTAAGGTGACCAGTTTTCTAAAAGCTAAAGTAAAGTCTGACAAATTAAATGAACAATTAACGGATGTGTCCGAATCGTTATAGTTTTACCCACAGTTTAAAACTTCTCGCTTTTGGGATTTTTTTCCAACCATGTGTTTTTCCTTTAATGTTAATAACTGGTATACGACGTAAGACAAAACATTCAATGCAAAGCAACATACAGGTAAAATTATCAAAATATACATGTTTAGATTTGATGTAAACATCAGCAAGTTAGTCCTATTTTCATAGCACAAGCAAATATTTCATTATACAAGCTTATTTTAAGAATAGTAAGAATAGTATATTATTTTTTCAATTAGTTAAGCAACTTTGTACATTGGGAATAAATTCGGAATGTTCAAGTAGCACCAATTATGTTGTTTTTTTTCCGAGCGTAATAAAAGGTCCCGCTTATATAAATGATATCAAATTTTGGCGCTAGCAAGTTTAAAAGAAGTTATTTTAAGTTAAAAACGATACATTTTGACACCAGAATCCATAAAAATTGAATGTTTGAGTAATCATTCACCATAGATTAGAAAAAAGTAACATATACGCAAAACATAGACAATAGATTATTTAGGTAGAAGCGTCCGTGTCTAACCTCATAAAAAACATTCATTAAAGCAAAATATATTACGTTGTGTTATGGTTTGGTGGCAAGGCTGTCGTGGGGGCATTCCACGGGTTTGTGCCCCCGAATACTCGCCTGCTATAGCCTTGTGTTAAAATCTTACATAAAATAAAAATAAAGCGTAAAAAGAATTTCATTTTAAATATCAAATATTGTGCATAAATCAACAAATATTTTTGGGAACAATAATCTCCAATTTCAAATACTCAATGAATTTATTATACTGCATTTCAATCCACCGGCGTAATGCAGAATCGTTGATAGTTGACATGAAGATATTGAATGGGCCCTCTTATGGTAAACGTGATTTCGCAATTTCTATGAATATAACGGCAAAAATATTTTCTATGGTCATCTATGGCGTGAAGTGTCAAAATATATCATATTTATCCTAAAATGGACTCTTTATTAGGCTAGGAAAAAAAATGAACAAAATCTTGCTACTTGAATTTTCGTAACCATAGCCGTAGATTGACATTTAAAAAAAATAATTTTATTATTTGTTTTAAACTACTAATTAATGAAATTTTTTGCATGACATGCATTCCGTGTTCGCATCTTTGTTTACAAAAAAACAACTATTCAACAGTTTAGAGGCCGTAACGAAAAAAATGAAGTTATTTTTGTTTCAATCATCTTGCAAATCTGTATTAACTTTTAACGCAATAGATAGACCGAACGTCCGCGCGGTATGCTTTTAAGCCCATATTATGTAGGAAGAAATGTAGCGGCGTTCCGCGACGGAAGATGGAAGTGGCACCGGCCTCAATGTGCATTTGGGTAAGCACAGTGAAGAAAATATTTTCTCTTTCACAGTGCACTTTTTCGCAACATAAAAACCTCAATGTCTGTCTGTTCTCTATACAAATCTACATCGTTTGTCAGCTTTGATTCACATTTTGCATACTTATGCTTTCGGACCCGGCGGGTAACATAGCCGACATTTCACCTCCTATTTTTTCAGCTCTTCCCCTCCCGCTGATATATTTTCGATGCAAATCTTTACCGTTCGAACGATCGGACTTAAAATTTGGGAACTTATTGTCTGGTACTTGGAGGGTAACATAAGTGGCATTTCCTCCCTAGTCTTTTACTCCGTCCCTTCACCAGATTAAAAATTTGTAAACTTATTCTCTAGGAACCGGTGGGTAATATAGGTGACACTTCCCCCCTCCAGCTTTACCCCTTCCACTCCCCTTGAGTGCCTTCCACACCAACGGAGTGCGCATTTCAATTTTAGCACCGTACGGAAAAAGTTGAAAATTATTGAAAAATACAATTTTTTTTAAAAGAAAAAATGTCTCATTAACTATTCCGTTTGATTATTTTCATAGATGCATTGCCCTCACTTCGAGTCAGTGCAGTGAAAAAAGAAGGATTACTGGAAAGATTGTTGTTGATGACGTTTATTTGTGAGTTAACATGGGTTATGCTGTGAACATAGGCTAAACTATTATTGTATAAAACTGTACAGTTGTTTTTTGAACTAATTTTTCGACTTAAGCAACTGCCTTAAATTAAATTCCTTATGACATTAAACAATAAAATAATAAAGTTATCAGTCAAAAAGCGTATGAATTTTATACATTTTAGAGAGAACTGCGTACAGTGAATTCTGATTAAAAAAAACACATAAATTTTGTACAACTAGGACAGAATAATAAAGAAGCTGCAAAAGGTGTTGAATGAATAAATTATTATATTACTGATCAAGAATATTGATAGTGTGCGGGGGCCTCCAGGCTGATCATACTAAATCCTCTCTGGTTAAGTTTCAAATCTTTTTTTTTAAAGTATAACATTTTATTTGTATTTCTATGAATTGTATTATTTTGAAAATGTTATTGTATAAGTTCGTATTTTTAAAAAATATATTCCATTTTAAGTAACATTGATTAAAAATAAATAAATCTCCTAGGCAATATACGGGTTATTTTCTTTTTCTCCACTCGTAAATCTATCACATCTATCTTCTGCAAATTACCTGAGACTATATACAAGTGTAAGAAGGTAAATCGGCAGGCGTGGAGGGGACGCGCGGGACCGGTGCGTCACCGGCAGCGGACGGCCGCGACGGCACTTGAAATTCGGCAGGCCTTAGGTAAGTCTAGGTTTACAAGAGAATATACATCGCTTAAAAGTTACCTACGCGTATTTATATATAGTGACGCCTGCCCTCTTCCTTGAAAACCCAACTTAACAACTGGCGCAGCCGGCGATACGAATCGCGTTCTCGACGAGAAGATTAATTATGTCTATTAGTTTGTAAGCCTGAAATAAGAGGTATTGACAATTATTTATGATGAAAAGAAAAAAATGCTGGTTTTCATGTGCCTTCTTTTCTAATTAAGAGCTTAATATGTACCTCAATAGAATTTTAATTAAAAACAAAACCATTATTTACTAAATGTTACCGTTGTGAATTATTTTATTCGGGAGTCCCACAGACGTATGACAGGTGGTTGTGTAACAAAAATATATGTTAGGTGGTTAAGGGTTGTTACTCACGTATTGTGAATAGCTTAATCCGAAAAACGTAAAAACATCAATTAAAATTTAGGTAAAAGAGATGCGTCGACCAGTTAGTTATTGGGAAACTCATCCAAATTGAGAATTAGAAAAATTGAGATTGTATAAGAGTATATTTACATGTGCCCGAGTGTAGCGATGATAAATCTTTTATTTTAACTTATTTGTATAAAATGTACTTTTTTTTACCTTTTTTGTATAAAATGTACTTACATAAGTTATAATTGTAAACTTTGCCTGTCTCAACACAATGCTCTCTAGTGAGACAGGCATAGTATAATTTAACCTTATCAAATGTAAAAGAAAAGCAATGAAATAAATAAATAAAATAAATAAACTCAACGTTTTATTTTACATTTTAGAGCTTTCTGATTGATTGAATTCATTAATTTCAAATCTATCAAACTTAAAACGTCAAAATTAATGGCAGTACAATGTTATAAAATAACTGTCAAGATACAGAAATAGCAACATTGCTATCTTCAGAATACGGCCATTTGTTTCTGAAAATGAAAATTATGTTTGTTAATAAAAAGATAGTAAATTCAATTAAAAATTTATTAACTATGAATAAAACGCAACGTTGTTTACTTCACACAATGAAACTTTAATTGAAATGTTTTTGATGTTTACTGCATCATCTTCAGTAATATACTAACTCTTGAGACTAGAAGACATTTTACAGACATCACATGATGCAGTTGGTATCGGGACATGGCGAATTTCAAGCGAAACTGAATGCTGAGTCTCCGTGGTGCCCTGCAGCCGTGTGTCGCAGACTCCGGAGCATGTACTCTGGGGCTGCGAACTCATGAGAGATGCCAGGGAGAGGACGCTAGAAGGATTGGAAGGGGTGGGTCATCGCTCTCCTAGGAACGATGACCTTATCAGGAATGCAAGAAGACTCTTTCGGGAATTCGTGAGGGAGTGGGTGACTCGCTGGGAGCTGCTCCGAGGATAGATTTTGCGAAGGACTAAGTTTAAAAATACTTGAGAATTACTCAATAATTATTAAATTACTAAACCAAACAAGATAGAAGAATATGGCGTTCTATCCTCTCCGCCTACTCCTGAGAGGAAACAGCGTGATAATTAGTTAGTTATTTACTAAACCAACGATGAAGTAAATCTTCCAAATTGTGGGCTTTATACATGGACTTGTGACATGATTTTTACCACGTTATACATATTATATATAATCGGTATTTCACCCCCTTCCCAATTTCCAACTGAGCTGAAGTTTTTGCACATTTTAAAGTATTACTACAAAGTAAACGATTATTTTCAATTAATTTCAAATATTTTTAAATCGTCAGATAGTTATCTAGTTTTCCATGCAAAATATATATTTTTTGCGTGGTTTTTCGATCCTTTTTACACAGTTGACGCTTTTTTATCTTCAACAAATTATAATAATGTTTTTATTATTCTTTAGAAACAAATACAAAAAAAAAATTATTTATTTAGAATTCCTGAATTTACATTTTTTTTTAAATACGTATTGGGTTTAACGTGACTTTGGTACGTTTTTTCAAATGAAGTTTTTAAATTAAATGAAATTTTTTATGCAAAATTTGAGTTAGATAATATATCGGGGGAGTGCTGCCTGTGTTTCCTGGCAGGACCTGAAGAACGATTATGCAATATTTGGGCCAGAGGACAAACGGTGTAGATTTATACACAAAATGTCAGGATGAAGGGATGGGGTAAAGGGTGATAAATGTTGCCTGTGTTATACCCACTGGGTCCTAAAGGGTAAGTATGCAATATTTGGGTCAGATCTGACAAACGGTGTAGATATGTATAAAGAAAACAGACAAACAAACATACATTGTTATATATTAGGTCCTTACATATGAAATTCACGTTTTGCCGTACTGGCAAATTTGATCTCAAATATCTTCTCTTTGGTTAGGAATTCCAAATCCAAATTTATACAGCTATTTACTCATGTATTTGTGTTTTGAAAATTATAATTCATTTGTTTTTTCCTCAATTGTTTTTTTCTTTGCGTCACTCAGTTTACAAAATGAAAAACTTGAAATATCGCGTTATTTACGAGTACGAGTTCCACCGTGGCACCAGGCTGCAGAAACGGCTCGAAGGATTAATGATGTGTATGGCGACGGTGCCGCAAAAGAAAACACAGTGCGTTTTTGGTTCCAACGTTTTCGTTCTGGAAATTTCGACTGCAGAACAAGCCCCGTGGACGGCCGGAGACCAAAGTTGATAATGAAGAATTGAAGGCTATTGTGGAAGCGGATCCATCGCAAACCACATCCGAGTTAGCTGCAGGCTGCGGTGTTAGTGATAAAACTGTTTTAATCCACTTGAAGCAAATTGGTAAGGTGAAAAAGCTTGAAAGGTGGGTAAACCTCATGAATTGAGTGAAGCAAATCAATAAACGCGCGTTGACTGCTGCGTTGCATTACTCAACCGGCACAATAATGAAGGGATTTTAAATCGAATCATTACCTGTGATGAAAAGTGGATCCTGTACGATAATCGGAAGTGCTCATCGCAATGGCTGGACCCTGCCGAACCAGCCAAACCATGCCCCAAGCGAAAATTGACTCCAAAAAAGTTACTTGTGAGCGTTTGGTGGACTAGTGCTGGTGTCGTTCACTACAGCTTTCTTAAATCTGGCCAGACGATTACGGCAGATGTCTATTGTCAGCAACTGCAAACCATGATGGAAAAGCTAGCTGCTAAACAACCGAGGCTGGTTAATCGCTCTAGGCCACTGCTGCTTCATGATAACGCTAGACCACACACTGCACAACAGACGGCTACCAAATTAGAGGAGCTTCAATTGGAATGTCTAAGACATCCACCGTACTCTCCGGACCTTGCCCCAACAGATTACAATTTTTTTCGAAATTTGGATAACTTCTTGCAAAGGAAAAAATTCAACTCCGATGGGGCAGTCCAAACCGCCTTCAAAGATTTTATCGATTCCCGTCATAATGGTTTTTTAAGTAAAGGGATCGATGAACTACCTATGAGATGGCAAAAGTGCATAGATAGCAATGGTACATACTTTGATTAAATAAATATATTATAATAAAAAAAATCGGCTTTATGTTCCTCCCATACTAAACGTCAATTTCATATGTAAGGACCTAATATTTATAGATGTAAACACGCTCATTTTGAAATGCAATTTTGTGTCAAAATTTCAAGTCAGTCGGCCAACCACTATTTGAATTTTGCGATTACAAGCATACGCAGGCTGAATTTTTATATACATATATAGATTGACTTCTTTATGATTAAGAAAACCAGAATCTTTTATCTTTTATGGGAGAAGAACAATACATTTTCTATAACAGTATTGTCATGTGTTGCAGAAAACCAGAACCTTTTATCTTTTATGGGAAGAGAACAATACATTTTCTATAACCCTATTGTCATGGGTATCAGAAAACCAGAACCTTTTATCTTTTATGGGAGGAGAACAATACATTTTCTATAACCCTATTGTCTTATGTTGCAGAAAACCAGAACCTTTTATCTTTTATGGGAAGAGAACAATACATTTTCTATAACCCTATTGTCATGGGTATCAGAAAACCAGAACCTTTTATCTTTTATGGGAGGAGAACAATACATTTTCTATAACCCTATTGTCATGTGTTGCAGAAAACCAGAACCTTTTATCTTTTATGGGAGGAGAACAATACATTTTCTATAACCCTATTGTCATGTGTTGCAGAAAACCAGAACCTTTTATCTTTTATGGTAGGAGAACAATACATTTTCTATAACCCTATTGTCTTCTTGTGTTGCAGAAAACCAGAACCTTTTATCTTTTATGGGAGGAGAACAATACATTTTCTATAACCCTATTGTCATGTGTTGCAGAAAACCAGAATCTTTTATCTTTTATGGGAGGAGAACAATACATTTTCTATAACCCTATTGTCATGTATTGCAGAAAACCAGAATCTTTTATCTTTTATGGGAGGAGAACAATACATTTTCTATAACCCTATTGTCTTCTTTGTGTTTGTTTCGAGTTAACACTGGAAAAGTCTACCAATGGTATAAAAAAATCTGAAATGGTAAAGCATCCATTTATTTTCAATTACTTCATTTCACACATGGAATGACATTTAAAAAAAAATGTAAGCTGGCCTATTTCAAATATTAATTTTGCCCACAGCATGGAACACGCTGAGTTGGAGCCATTACTAAATCCAGGTGTGGGCGACGTTACCTACTTTTATCCCATTACTATGCACGATGTGCTCTCTGACCTGGAGCGGGTGTTTGCATAGGCGTTTGCAACTCCGCAGAAATCAACTCTTTAACACTAGGTTTACGGCACCCGTCAAATTGACAGATTTCCAATTTGCTTTGTAAATTTTACTAAAAAGGCAGAAATTTTTTTTGAGTTTTAATAACGGATCAGTGCAAATATATTTACAGTTTGTTTTATTCGGAAAACTCTTATTTTTGAAAATCAAGTAACTTTATACCTATCTCTACGGAGACCCGTCAAATTGACGGATTTGGTAGTTTAAAGAATATCCCTTTTGAATTCGTCCCATTTGTGAAATTATTACTTTTGAAACAACATAATCATATTTCTATAATTTGTGTGAAGCAATGAAGAAAGAATGTCATCGATGTTTAGAAAATTTTGTTTCAAACACAAATTACAAGTACCTATGTGCTGCAGTAAAGCATTTGGAGCATTATGATTTATGGGTCAATAAAAAAAGGTCTCTTCAAGGGTTGATTTCTGGCAATGTTGACCATATGGAAATCTTCAGTTTTAGAATTGTAGCCTGTGTATGAAGACGTGTATCAAGTATTAAAATTTTAGCAATACGTATAAATATTTGGAAAGAAAAACTTATTTTTAAATTTTTTTCGATAATAATATTTACTAATTACTTTTGCAATAATATTTATATTATCTTCACCCATTTTTAGCAACCATGAGTGAATCAAGAAAGTATTTGGAATTATTATTATTGAATGAAGTACTAGTTTTGAAGACAGAGCATTTGAAAGTGAAAGTGAACATGAATCCGAGACTTCCGAATCCGTCGACAGCGAAATGACAGAAGAGTCATCGGAAGAAGAAAACATTCCAGGTGTTGGTAGAAAGAGAATGCGCATTTCCTCAAGCTCTGACTCCGAGAAAGAATCATCCACCTCCAAGAGCAATACAACAGATCTACTTGCTGTCGATGGAACACAATGGATGGGCTTTGAAGCAACTGGGTCCAGCGGTAAACTGCCCATTTACCCAATATTCAATGGTGTCGCAGGACCTACTGGATATTCCAAAAGAAATGTGATGTCGGGTCATGTGCGAACTGCCTTTGAACTAATAATTGATATGCGCATGTTAGAACATATCAAAGACTGCACAGAAATAGAAGCGTGTCATGTTCTAAAAAGAATTGAACAATTGAGGACTTCAGTTAAAGAAAACAATTAAATAAAACATTTAATACAAAAAAACGAAGTACTTATGTACATCCGTCAATTTGACGGCTACCATAGAGATATGTATATCAAAAATCCCTGTAAACCTAGTGTTAATGAAACATTTTCTTCTATGAACGAAATACAAAGGAAGCTAGGAAGAAAATTAACAGACAATAATTCTCAATCATGCCTAAAATTGAAAACAATAGGGTAATTTGACATTTCTTTTTTAATAGAAAAATCTAAGCTTTGTTGAAGAAAATACATTTATGAAAAAGATTTTCCTTTAATATGTATATTAACATTAAAAAACGATACTGAAAATCACGATTTTAAACTCCCGCCAAAACGCTTATTTTCGCGTGGCTTTTTAGTTAGGCACGACTATTTATGTCATCAGACGTATAACACGTAACAGCAAACTTGCGTATTTAGACGTTCATTCGTTTTTTTACAAAACAAGTCGGCTTTTATGTAGTGTGTCCATAATGTGAGGGAAAAAGTTTTGTAGATATTGTACGGTACCTAAATGTAGAAATTCATTCCTGAAAACTGAAACCAACATTAAAGCATCAATTTTCGGTAAGTTATTGGATTTTTGAAAATCCATCCTCCATTATTTTAAATGTGTTCTTAGATAGTTATTTTATCGAAATAGGTCACAAGCACGGCAAAATCTACATAAAAACCGTGCAAACACCAACAGCGAAAAATTAATTTGTTTCATGTTTATCTATAATTCTTGCCAAACAACGTCACGACCAATCACATCGCGTTTTAAGGATCCGTATTTTTAAGATTTTCATTTAATAATTATGAGTGAAAACATTACCCCACACCATCCATACTAAGTCACAGAATATAATTTATTTTTCTGAATCTATTTCACATATTTTCATAGATATTTGTAAAATGTGAAACTACCCTATTGCTATACATAATGAGGCTTTCAAGAGCGATGCAAGGTTTCAAATTGCCGTAATAATTTCGCTGTCTGTCCGTCGGTCGCTTTGCACTTCTGTAAATATTCTCATCATTTATTTTAATGACAACTAGCTGTGCCCGCGCGGCTTCGCACGCGTAGATTTTTACTACACTGTTTGGATCGTCAGTTTATCGAATGTGCAGGAACCTTCTAGACACACCGACACATTGCACCACTCAGTTTAGAAACTTTAACTTTCGGGAATTTTCTAGAACCTTCTCCTTCCAGAAATTTCTAGAGCAGGTTTTTCCGGAACCTTCTAGACTCACCGACACAGTCGGCGCGCCTATTTTGAAACAATCTGAAGCATTTGCGGCCTTCCCATAACAAAACAATGTGCTAGAAAGCACATTTTCGTCCACCCACTCCTACCCACGCACAGCCACCCCCACCAAACTCGCATATTTTCGATGTGACACCAAGGGCTATCCACCACCATAACCAGCGGTGGGTGGGTGTGGAGAAAACTTGGCAGATAGGGAAACACGGGTTTCTTTTTATATACAGGGTTATTTGTAAAACATTAATAACCTCGCAGGACTATACTCCTGCCTTGATTATGAGTCGAAAATGTTCAAGCTGTTATGACCTAATATCAATAGTTCAGGAGATATGCGACATCAAAGATTGCATATTTTTTCAATATTTCTGACTTATTTTTTGTAAAACGTTTGACTATCATTACAGTAACTTATATCAAATATGAAAAATTAATTCCCTTTAATACAAGTTAAATAAAAAAATAAAAACCTTTGAATTCCAATTGGAATTTTTTCAGGGTTTTTATCATTTTATTTAACTTGTATTGAAACAAATGAATTTTTCGTAAACGATATGAGTTACTGTATTGATAGTCCGTTTTACAAAAAATAAGCCAGAAATATTGAAAAAAAATGCAAACTTTGATGTCGCATATCTCTGTAACTATTGATATTAGGTCATAATAGCTTGAACATTTTCGACTCATAATCAATGCAGGAATATAGTCCTGCGAGGTTATTAATATTTTCCAAATAACCCTGTATATAAATTGATTCTGAATTTTAAATATTTTATCCAGCCCCCGTTTCACAGTATTACCCGATACCTTATATTTTAACATCTTACAATTTTTTTGTACCTGTATTACCTGTTTTCTGCCAAAATCCCCCTCGCTGAAGTGTCATAATATCCAAACCTTGTTAGCTAATATGTGTACATGCAGAGAAAATATTTCAGGTTTGGTACTATAACAGTCGCCGATTTGAGTCCTGCTCCATAAAGCTTCGATGATCAGGGTCCGAGCCTCGTTCCAGAAGACCACACTTCATGTCTGAAGCGTTTTGTAAATACAAACAATGTTGATGGGACACGTGTGGCGCACGCATCAATACTTTAAGTACAGTAAACGGCAAACATGTTGAAATTTTTCAGCGTAGTGGGGGGAAGTTTGCGCATGTACTATTCCACCAACGAGACCCAAATTTTGTCTTCTGCGCATTCCCCCACTACGTCAAAGAATTTCAAGAAGTTTGCCGGCAACTGTATTTGGCTTTGAATGAGAAAATAAAAACACAGAAATGAAAGAAATCAATTATAGTTTTATTTATTAATAATGTTTATTATAAGACATATGTTACTACTATAAGCGCATGGTTCTCGAGGGACTGCCCCCAGACACTAACCTACACCCCCCATCTTCTAGAATGAGCAAAACCAAAACGTAATTGTACGCAAATTGTTATACTCAAGGTCGCACTTCAGGCGAGGTGGTGACCCCGCGTGCGTCGCCCCTACACTGGGAAGCTTACGACACAATGATCCGTCTCCGTTGACTCAAATTTTATAATTTTTCTATACAAAATTAATAATATATTACATTTAAAATTGTACTCTACTCAAGTATTTTTTGCTTAAGAAATAAAAAAGCTAACTACAACATTTATTATTGCACCGAATGGGAGACGCGCTCCGCATCCATACGCGTTCGCTCCTACAGCATTCAGTCTGCTCTCGTGCCCTCGCGTGTCGAGCCGCGTCGCTAAAGATAAACGTCGATGATACCTGAGGACTCGTCCGGCCGAATCCATCTGCGTTTGGATCGTACAAGTGCCCTGTTCGCGCCCGACGCGTGCACGCATTTCAACAATAATTACTTCAAAATATGGCACGTAATTTGTACAATTATTTAAAGCGTCAATCAAATGCATATCAAATATATATCAAAATAAGTCAATGCGATAAAAGAATTACTCGACAATTTCAAATATGATACTTTTTTATGCGTCGAAAACAGTTTCAGAAATGGAAGCATCCAACATCCATGACTCGTGCAAAATTTCATCACCTACGTGTGAACGAGTTGGGTAATGATTATTTAATTCGAAAACAAAAAATCGCCCGTCACGCGACGTCACTGCACTAAATATATTTATTTTATAAAACGGTTAACAATGAAAAAAATTCAATTTCATTTTTTTTCCTTCAAATCCGAGGTGTATTTTTCAATTCAACCTGTATACAGTAGTCAACGTCCGAAAGTCACAAATTAATTTGGAAAAAAAACAATATTTACACATTTTTTATTGATTTTATCGGCGGTGAAAGTTTACAAAATATATTTTCACATCGCACAATATTTTGCTAAATTTTAAAATATTTTCAGGCAAGAACGAAAAAAATTATTCTTAATTAAAATCACCGCAGTTTTAGTGAACCGGGTGGGCCGCTTCACCCGCCACAGGGCGTCCGCAAAAATAAACAAATTTTATAAATAATTTTTAGGTAAAAAAAAAACTATATAATTTCTCCCGCAAAAACGACAAAATAAATTTAAAACTGCCAACATCACAAGCTCGCATAAATAAGTATCACTCTCGGCTATTCATGATCATTTAATCTTT
The DNA here is from genome assembly GCA_016648135.1 of Agrypnia vestita. Classification (NCBI taxonomy): domain Eukaryota; kingdom Metazoa; phylum Arthropoda; class Insecta; order Trichoptera; family Phryganeidae; genus Agrypnia; species Agrypnia vestita. The sequence continues at coordinate 133,893 of JADDOH010002576.1, read as the reverse complement.
ATGTACAACTTTGCCAGAGCCATTCTGAATCAGACGCAGCTCGCATTTCGGCGACAACTACTCGTCCTGCGTCTTCAGAATAAAAAATTTTCAACTTTCAAAAAATAAAATTTTGTACAATTTGTTAAAATTGTTTTATAAAAACATAATAATAAAAAAAACCTTTCAAAGGACACGTCGCCAAAATGCATAAATTAATTTATTTATTTATGTACATTCTTCCACCAGTGTCGCAACACGACCAATATATACGAGAGCCTTAATATATTAACTAACGAGTAATTATGTACAATAGTGTTCCAGAATGCAGTGTTCACTTAATGGCCGATGTGAACATTGGACAATACACACATTCCTTTTAACATCCGGTCTAAAACCAATTATGTGATAGAGGAAGCGTTATGTTCCGAATATGGTCGCAATGTTCGCAGTTTTTCCGACATCGTATCGACAGTGTCGGAACAATGTTTGCCAGCGTCCGAGGTCGGAAACGCGCCTCAGTGGTGCGGCCTCCTGCCGGCCGCCGCCCTCATGGCGCGCATCTCCGTGGCGTGCTGCGGGTCGAGCATGGGCGTGTAGCCACCGCGGCAGAGCTCCGCGTGCCTGGCGTGAAAGCGGCGGTAGCCCCCGCGCAGCACGTACAGCTCGGGGTGGCGCAAGCGCGGGTAGGCGTCGCGGTGCAGAGCGCGGTCACACGAGCGCAAGTAGCGGCATCTGCGGAGCGAAATTATCTTAATCATAACTTCATAGAACACGGAGAATGGTGGTGCGAGTCCAAGTGGAAAGTTTGGAGACGAGTTTCACCAATAATTTTCACTCGGAGAGTACATAGAATGGTCACTGCAGTACCGCTTGCTTGGGCGCCGACTCCTGGGCCCTGGAGCTCTTGCTTGTACCAGAGATCACAAAATATTATTAACACATTATCAAAACTGATTAACATACAATCTGATCATCATCTTTCTGGACCATATGAATGGTGATTCGTCATTAAAATAAAACCCTGTTAATTCCAAATTCGTCATAATTCCAAATTTTTTAAATTTAAAAGCCCCAAAATGTTAAGTTTCATAACTAAGCTAAGCAAAACCCCTACTTTCCCACAGCAAATGCAATTATGTATGGCCAACAAGAAGGAAGCAAGACCAGCGGTACATAATGGTGTCTTAGTGCCAACCCTGATGTGTGGAAGTGAATCCTGGAATTGGCAAAGGAGGGATGAAAGTAGACTGAATGCGGTCACTAAGACGCTCGTGCTGAAAATCTTTGGTCGATAGAGTGAGGAATGAACAAATTAGAAGTGAATGCAATGCTGGCTGTAGTGTGGTAGACAGAATAAAGAAAGGAGTGCTGAGATGGTTTGGTCATGTAAAACGTATGAACGAGGGAAGGATGGTTAAGAAAATATACGAGGCGAGTATTGAAGGCGACAGGAATAGTGAAAGACCTGGCACGGTCAGATACTACAAGTATTTGAGGATGGCCCTGTTACAAGCCTCGACAACCGTAGAACTTGTATGAGAAGATGTAGTGGTGTATCAGGATAGAAGAGTGTGGCATTCAATCCTTTCTGCCTACCCCTGCGGTAAAACGGCACGATGGTCAGGTAGTTAGTAGATTTTATTTAATATTCCAATCTTTTTTAATTTGGTCAGTCAGTTATTGTTGAGAAACATTTTAAAAATAAACATTCTAAAAAATAAGATCTTCTAAAAAGTCTGTAACTTTTTAAAATACCAATCCATAAAAAACAAGTCTTTATTATACCCCCTTTCTCATTTACTAGTTGAAACAGGTTTGGCGCTTACCCCACACGTTGGGCTTGAGTCGAAACGCTACGAAAGGGAGTAATAAAAAATTTCGAAAAACCCATATTCCACATAAAACCTGTTAATTGAACTCTTTTTGCTATTCGAAGTAGTTCTTCGTAGCTACTTCGAATGCAGATTTTACTGTTTATAATGTTGATTTTGCTATTTTGAAAGTAGATTTTGCTAATTTGAATGTAGATTTTGCTAATGGGCATTAAAAATAAATAAACATCTATAAAAAAAAAAAAAAACATTACTAACAGGTTGGGTCCGCGCTGCGTGGAGAACTCGCAGTGGAACACGAGCACGGTGCGAGCGGCGGACGAGGACGCGTCGCAGGACGCCACCGTTACCAGGTGCTGTCGGATCAGCTCCTCCGTGTGGAGGTTGAGCGCGCCGGAGATGTGCCCACCCTCAAACTCGTACGGGTAGCGGCAGTCGATGATCTGAGGAAATAGACGCAATTGCTATACACCGTCGACAAGTCGACGCCGACTACAGGGCGTGCGAGACCGCTGATTTTTATTGATCTATTAGATTTAAATATTTTATAATTTTACAATTTTTTCTGCCGTCAGGTCGATTAACTGACCTCGTAGTGGTGGACTCGATCTCTGTAGGCGCCGGCCATGAGCTGCGCGAGCGTCTCTCCGCTGATGGACTTGAGATCCTCGTGCTCGCTCTCCTCCAGCGGCAGCACGAAGGGCTTGGAGAAGTCCCCAATCAGGTCGGGCTCAGTGTACGCTGCAATATGACACACACATATTTCATTCCAACACGTAATTCCAAACAACTCATTTGTCAACACGGTATAAAGTGTACAGGGATGGACTGAAGCCCTCCTTAAGGCCCCAGACCACTGTGAAAAAAAAAATTGTCATATCTTTTTCTTTCATTTGCTGAGAGATGCATTTGTTATGAATGCTCTTACCAAGTATTTTAAAGAAATTTGTAAAATTGACGGAGATACAGCGGTTTAAATTTTTTTGTTTGTATGTTGAATTATACTTCAGCAAAACTTTGACAGCATATCAGAAAAACTATACATCCGATTTGCATGTGCTAAGTCGTAAACTGTTTAAAAATGCAGTCTCTATGGCACCACGTAGGGATTTTTTACAAAGAGCCTCCTTCTATTTTTTTTTATTAATAAATAATGAAAATTTTCTATAAAAATCGAAAATAAAATCCATTAATCTGCCATTTTCTTTTTTTTTTAGATGTCGAAATTCCCCTACGTGATGCTATAAATCTATATGTCTAGTTTCTAAATATATTTTTCTTTCATTTTTCGGTTGTATGGCTTAATAGCTGTCAACCACCCAGCGGCAAATTCGTTAGTGTCCTCTTGAAAGCAGCGTACACCGAAAACTATACTTTAGATTTGAGTACAAAAATTTTGTACGCAGTCATGTGTGTATGTATGTATGTATGTATATATGTATGTATGTACATATGTACGTATGTATGTATGTATGTATGTATGTATGTATGTATGTATGTATGTATGTATGTATGTATGTATGTATGTATGTATGTATGTATGTATGTATGTATGTTTGTATGTATGTATGTATGTATGTATATATCGACGGCTCCTACGTATAATATCGTAATATGAATATGTTATTAAATAAAAAAGACTTATTTTGATTTTGGTAATATTTGTATTTTTTCTTGTATTGTTGTATAGTATTGTAGAATTGTATTTGAGTTTATAAGATCTATTGTAATTAATTAATATGAATGTATTTCTGGTAAATACAATTTATTTATATATATGTATTGATGCACCTACAGACAAATATCAATGTGATGTTTTGTGGGTCTGAGATGTAAAAAAAAAAAAAAATTAATAAATAAAAAATATAAATAAAAATTAAAAAAAAATAAAAAAATCCACAAATCAATGTTTTTTAGTTTTTTGTGTATTTCATATGTATTTAATTATATCTTTATTTCCAAGAAAGAAAAAAAAATATTTTGCAATAAATAACGTTTTTTTCAGACGTATTTTATCGTATCTCAAACAATCACAAATTTTTTTACGAAGCATACTATCGTATGTAATACTTACGATGATTTGCGTTGGAAAATAACATAAGATAATTTTATTGTATGTAACACTTACGATAACATAAGTTGGAAAATAACATAAATAATTATCGTATGTAACACTTACGATAATATGCGTGAGAAAATAACATAAGAAAATTATCGTATGTAACACTTACGTTATTTTACGTTGTGTCTTTTCCGAAGTAAAATGTTGTAAGTCATTTATACAATGTTTTACGACCCGTCTTTTCCGAAGTATAATAACGTATGTGCATTTCTACAAAAACCGTTAATAATTTCGACTTTTTTGTGATTATTTATGAAACTACAGTATAAAGTAAAATATTGAAACGAAATTTCAAAAAAATTGGGCAATATTTAGATTTATACCGGACAAAAATATGTTCAAATCCTTCTCTTGTAAAATTGAATTTTGTGGGTTACGATATTATACGTAGGAGCCGTCGATATATATATATATTGTGACGTAGCAACCTCTGTTCGTCACACCTCTTCGCGAAACCTCTAAATAAATGAATTTATCGATCCCCGCACCAACTATCTGCACCAAAAATTGATTTCTAACCGCGTAGGTACCGCAAATACTCCATGGAACAAAATAATGTCTTTGGTCTACTGCAGATAATTTCACAGCGGTCGCGAACGGCGGGGACGATATTACAAAATGGTGCATTCGAAATCTGATCTGATTCAGCACGCAAGATGTGAACCTTTCTGTGAACCCTCGTGTTAATAGGTAAGCTCATTGCGAGAGACGCAATTTGAAGTGGCATAAAGATAACATGTGAAATTACATGATTGGTTGTTAATAATGTCTTTCGTCTTAATAGAGGGTTTTTCCACAGGAGCGCTTCGCACCATGGCCAGGTGACGCAGCATGGAGTGAAAGATGAATCCATTGCAACGCCTGGGGGGCAGCTGCAGAGGTGATGTTCCGGTAATCATCTGCATCGGCAGCCCAAAGCCTCGGGGCGCGGTTGTTCTCTGGACCCATAAGGGAGCAATCCTACTTCAGATGCGAGGCCAGCAAAATGAAGACCACGACTTGCCTGGTATTCCAATTCTCTCTAATAATCAATTTCACATCACGCCTGGAGCGAGCTGCGTGTTATCTGACTCCGTAAATACAAGAACATGTGCATCAGGTCGAGCTGTTTTAAAAAAAAAAAGGAACATTGCTAAGCACGTGCGGAAGCGGTGTTTGTGCCAGACTATTGTAGCTTCATTGTTTTAAATGTGATATAGAAATTTTGCCCAGATGTTCATTAATCTGCAGAATGTGATTACCACGCACCGACACCGCGCTGCGTCACCGCCAGTAGTATAAAAGTATTTAGTTCCACTGTCTTTTCCATCCTTGTATGACGCGGCCGCTAGCGCTGATGTCGAGGCGTGGTAAATTAATCTTCACCTCAATTTATTGTAAAAAAAAGGGTTTCAATGTGCAAAATTCCCAAAAATACTTCATAAAAAATTGTCACCTTCTGTGGCATTATTAATTTCTGTTTAAAATTCATTTGAATAAATTCCCCTTCATCTAAATAATGTTTCATTGTATTACCCTAGTCATTGAACTGTTGCAACTTAAAATAAGTTAAAGTGAGAGACAGCTGAAGTGCAGCGTACACGACACCGGAAGTACCCTGAGTTTGAATTGTAGAAGTAAGGTGAGTCCGATTCTTCTCCGACTGAGCAAAACTGGTGGCGACGAGGAGTTCTGTTGGGAGCAACAGAACTTCACGTCGTAATATATTGATTAAGAATAAAATATTTAAAAACGATGCTAATAATTTGCTTGAATTAATATTAAATATGGATTAAATTCCTTTACAGTCTATAAATTCCTTAATTCTAGACCTTATAACTGCTGCTCATGAATAACAATAAAGAAATCTGAACTGATTTCAAAAAATATATACCAATGTTACGCACAGGAGGGGGGAATAAGAGCTTTGCTTACCTTTGCTGACAAGGGGGGGGGGGTTAAAAATTACTAAAATTCTGCTTTCGTAATACTTGAATGGCCCCTAATACACTAATACATACACTGTTTATGATAAATTAATAATAAAGAATTTCTTAATGATAAATTAATTGTAAATAATATTAAGAACAATATAAAGAATAATCAATACATACTATTTAGGAATGATTATTAGATGTGAATCTAGTAATCATTCCCGGGTGCACGAGTTCCAAGGTCAACACCGTGTGTCTATGACGAGCATGAATCACATGCTCAACCAAGTTTATATACAATATTTCACTTTTGAACTCAGCCTGTGTCATAAATAATATATCAATGTGGCAAGCTCTGGATGGTATCTCGTTATAGTTCGATCGATAGATTGATGTTATAAAACTTAGTTCCTAATTAGGAATGTAGTCCAGATATAAATCCTTTGAACTGTACAAATACATAAAAATATATTTACACATTTCTTTATTATATTTGTACGGCACACACGCCATTCTCAAAAGAAAATTGTGATAAAATAAAGCAGAGTAACAGAGAAATGATGAAAGAATACATCAAACATATATAATGCCGTCCAGGAAATGAGATTATGTATTTGTTATATTCTGAGTGGAAAACAAAACAACTGTAGATACCATAAATATATTTTACAATAAAAAGTCGGCCAACTTACGATTTCCAAAAAAGGATAATTAAAGCAATGTAATATTTCAATCATTTCTTTTGTAAGTTGCTAATTGAATTTGGAAGTAAATTAAATTATGAAATAAATTGAATTGTTTAATAATTCCGATCTCCAAAAAACATGTAAAATAAAATATATCAAAATATTTTCTTGTGCGAATAATCTCTAGTAAAGGTATATTCACGCAAATAATATTTGTATTTATTTAAACAAATATCGCACGATTCCCTTTAACGAAAATACCGTACGAAAATTATATTTGCAAAAGTATCTATTTATTGACCCATGCCATGAAAATTGCCAGGAGATTTTTGAGTAATTTATTAGTAACGCACAATCATGTTCAATGAACAGTTAAATGAAAAACGTAACCAATTAAATGTCTAAATTAGCATGGTATCGCAGCGGATTACCATTAACGTTACTGTTATTGGCCATCTCGCGTCCGAGCGGAAACATTGCAACAGTTTCCCACAGGAGTTCAACTGAAAATAATCGACAACTCATTAAAATAATGAGTTGGCGATTATTTTGGACATTTAGGATGCAACACAAAGGCGTAGTGATGGCCCGGACAGCCTGGGGCAGACGGCAAATCACTTTTACAATAATGCAAGATTGAAATATAAAGGAGTTGTTTGACATTTGCCATATCTTGGTAAAGATTCCAGCAACAGCTTTAAAAATAATCATTAATGCTTTTTCGCGTGTTATAAATTTGCTCATCGAGTTAATATTCTTTAAACAGCAAAGAATAATTAATTTGATATTTTGGTCGATATTGACCAAAAATTCAGATACTGCATCAATATTATTTTTTTAAACTGTATTACAAATGCACAAAATTTCTACGTAGTTAGGATGATAAAATATCATCAAAGTTATATTTTAGTAGCACTTGTAATATTTTTTAGAACAAGATCTGTGAATTTGAATGCAAATAATAAAATTATATTATATCTCTAAATCAGGAATAAATTTATTACTATAAATTGTATTTGAAGCAAAATTTTTATAAATAAAAAATCTCTTGTGTGGTGAATCAATCTCCGTGGAAGACATCAGAAAATTAAAATTCGTAACTTTAACGATCAATAAGTCAGATTAATGAAAATGTCGGATAAATTGTTGTTCTAATGAAACGATGTATAAGTTATGAGATTTTGACTTTGTTATGTTGAATTGAAAAGAAAAACATTTTAACTTTTTTATCCACGAACTATACGTAACTAAATATTATACTTAGGCAGGTAAAACTAACTTATCAGACTCCTGGTATCCAATTTCTATCCAGTTTATGGGTTTCTGGACTACCAAAGATTAAACTACTTCGGTAAGTTTATTGTTTCAGAGGTATGTTTATAGAACTCAACAATCACACATGCGGAAATAAAAACACTTGTTTTTTAAATTCTACATTTTTAATTTTGATTAATTTAATTTCTGAGACGCGATTCACCTTTTAAGGCGGAATCACGTCTCAGAAATTAAATTAATCAAAATTAAAAATGTAGAATTTAAAAAACAAGTGTTTTTATTTCCAATTTCATACTATCATATACTTTTATTTCACCTTGCATGCCATATAAAAATGTCTCGCTACACCAGTGATAGTCTAAAAACAGATAAATCATGATTGATGGGCGTTAGCAAATTTATTGTTTTTTCTTAATTATTGATTACCACATTTCAATTATCGATATACCTACCTACAAATAAAAGCATTATTTTCCTGGCGTACTATTTTCTATACCATTGTTTGCTAGGGTACATATGTCGCTAGGTTGCAACAATGAAATTACTCTGTCATCAAAAAAATAATTGCTCTGCTCAAATATATGGTGTACCTACCTACAATGTTTAACGAATAGACAGTTTATTCAGTGTATTCAATTTGTTTTTGTAATAAAAGGCCACTCGAGAAATTATTGGAAAACAACGACGGTAGTCCATGTACATTTATAAATGTGAAGCTGAATGTTAGGAAATGAAGACAATTTTTTCATGCATTCTTTCACATTCCCGGGATGTGAAACTTGTTTATCTCCGCCATTCAAGTCTTAGGTCAATGATATTGAACGTACATGAGCGCAGAGTAATAATCATTATTCTTTCTCCATGAGAAATGTTTTATTACATTTTTTTTTATGTTCTATACATGGGATATATATTACACAGGTTTGTTTAAATTTCTATAACAGCGTCGCGACACCGACGCGCAGTTGAAACTCAATTCAAAATAAATTTAACATCGATTATTTTATATTTTATATTCCTTTCTAACAGATTTTTTTTAGGGATACTAAAAAGGGAATTAAACCTTTAGAAATAAAATATCCGTGGGACATACTTGGCCCACAAAATAGGTGAATGAATAACAGCCTGATCCATAAAAATGTATATAAGATGTCGTCATTATCAAATAATCATTGTTCTTCTCCTAGTGGCGTGTCAGGTCCCCCCAATGTTGACTATCTCTTGAAAGTAGATCTCCCTGTCTCTAGAGGCTTACACTAGCTCTTCCGCAGTCCTTATTCCTGTCCAATCTAGTTGTTGTTGTTGCGGAGCCATGAGATCTACTTCCTGCCGACACAGGGTTTTTATGATTACTCAGAACGAAATGCCCTATGCTAGAAATGGCCGAATCAGAAGGCTGATATCTAGCGTCATTCTTTGCGATTCCATAAAATCATGAATTCTCAAATTATTCGTACTAAAATGGGGTTCGAACGTAAAGTCTTTAAAATTGGCCATATTCTGAAATAAGTAATATTGCTATTTCAGAATCTTAACATTTATTGTATAACATTGTAATGAATGCCGCCAATTTTGACTTTTTAAGTTTGACAGGTTTAAAATTAATGAATTCAATCAATCAGAAAGCTCTAAAACGTAAACAAAGGTTAAGTTATTTACAAGTATGAATAATGAGCTTTCTAATTGATTGAATTTATTGAATTTCAAACCAGTCAAACTTTAAACTTCAAAATTGCAATTACATATTGGCATTACAATATTATACAATAACAGTCAAGATACATAAATAGCAATATCGCTTATTTCAGAATTCTGCCAAATGTTAGAAAAATCAAGTGAAGATTTTTCACCAGACTACATTTAATACAAGCCTTCAAATTATTTATATGATATAAAGGGTATCTCGTAGCTGGTAGTAAAAACTTTGGAGAAATTTTCTTCATTCAATTTCATAATAATTTTTTTTTATTATTATTTTATTTATTCTAGTTTATTTTTTACATAGAAAAGGTAAAGGTAGTTGCTTAACTAGACTAGTCTGTTCTAAAGCAACTACCTCTACTGTTTTTGAAATTCAGTTAATAATTAGTGTGTAATAATTATAAAGTGCACTTAACAAATTCACTTCAGATAGAGATAAAATCAAAACATATTACATATAATTCACATCACATAGAAAAAAAATCAAATCATATTTAGAGAAGGTATTTGAATTACAATACACACAAAAACGATTTACAATAGAATCTAAGCTGTTACATTTGACACATTGCTTTCATATTTAAGTCTACCTACATTTAGTAACCACTTTGTTAACTTCTGTTTAAATGAATGTTTTACTTTTAACCCTTTAATGTACGATGGCAAAATATTTTTGCCTTGTCAAATCTGGTGAAGTGACAGAGATTCCCTTTGCGGGTAAAGGTTGTCCTCCTGATGACGTTGAATAAGCATTCAACGAAACTTCGAGAATCGTTTCTCGGATAAACATACGGTTCGTATAAAATATCCGCAACTATTTACAGTTAAATCTAACGACCATAATAACATCTTAACTCTTTTAATAAATATATAATATATATAGTTTATCATCTATATATATATATATCTCTCTCTCTCTCTCTCTCTCTCTCTCTCTCTCCTCTCTCTTCACTCTCTCTCTCTCTCTGCTCTCTCCTCTCTCTCTCTCTCTCCTCTCTCTCCTGCGCCCTGGCCCCCGTCCGATATGCCTTACCGTCATATTAGGGAGCAATCGGAACCAAGTTCCAGCCGTTCACAGACTAACCAGAAGTAGAACATAAGAATATAGATTTTTCAAATGTGTGGTATAAAGCCATGTAAAAATAAATATTAAAAATAACATACATATAAATATGATTATCTCTGTGATAGCGTAGGTATACTGTGAAATTAAAATAAATAATTGTCAGATGACAAGAATTTACAATTTATTTAAATATAAATTTATTTAACATAGAAATATTAAGTTTGGCAAACTAGTTTGCACTACATACGAAAAATTTAGCATATAATTTAAAGACTGTCGATGTTGATGTTTTGAAGATCATGTTGGAATTAGTAGAAAAGATTGAGTTTACTTGAAATCGAGAAGCTGCGGAATAAGTTAGGATTGGCAACGAAACACCAATTTCGTTAAAAAAAATTCTTAGCATAATAAAGGGTCCTGATTACATAAATGATGTCAAATTTTGGCGCTAGCAAGTTTAATAGCAGTTATTTTAAGTTAAAAATGATACATTTTTGACACTAAAAACCATAAATGTTTGATGTTTGAATAATCATTCACCATAGATTAGAAAAAAGTAATATATAAGCAAAACATAGACATTGATTATTTAGGTAGAAGCGTCCGTGTCTAACCCAAAAAAAACATTCATTAAGGCGGCACATTCACTGCAAATGCATATTTCGGCGTTTTTTACGAAAATGTAGGTTTTTATTATACATTTATATCAGAATTTATATGATAAACTGCAATTTTTTTAAGGCGATAACTTAGATAAAACCTTCCTTTTTATATAAAAGTAATAAACTGTACATTGTTTACAATAATTAAGAAAATGTAAGCCTTCATTGTCAGGCCGCGGCCAAAAAAATCGTTTTTAGTGTTCTAGGGAAAACAGAGATTTAATTTATATTTATATGTAAGAATACTATGTTTTTTATATTTCTAAAGCTCACTTAATTATCTAGAATTTTTACTTACAGAATTAAGAAATATTCAATAGTAATAAAGTTATAATGTTTTAAATTTGCAAGAAATTTTTACGTTTTTTGATGATTTTTTGATTTTTAGATGATTTTAAACGATATATTGCATTTATATCTGTACTTTTAGTCTTCATTCACTATTAAAAAATTACATATTTTATTAGAAACATGTTAATTATTATTTTAAAATAAAAATTCTAAAGTATGAAAAACGACATCCTCATATTGTACATCAGAATGCCGATCATATGCCAATGGCCGCGGCAGAGGCTAGACGTGTTTATGTAGCCGAATATTCCTCATCATTTATTTCACTATTAATCGTACTTCGACGCCAAATTTGACATTTATATGAATTATTATTATATTATCGCTCAAAAGCAATTGATATCTCCAATATCATAAGGGTTTTTATGCATTTGAGGAACGGTTTCGTCCTTTTTAGCTTTTTTAGAACGCGCGTCATTATTTCAGTCTACAAGTACCTATTAGTCCAGCTACGGTCCAACTTCAACTCAAGATTCCATACGAGTCAAAATGCAGACTGTATATGCCGTTCGCCGTGCGCAGTGCGTTGCCAATCTATAATGTATTGTTTTTTGCCTATCTATAATGTCAAATCATAATGTACATTATGATTTGAAAAGTAATTCAGAATTACTAATATGTTTTTTAAATTCTATACAGTAAGTAATAATGCGACGTAAATAAAATATGAGAACTTGTCGAAAATTAAAATAATAAACATTTCACCCACGTGGTATGCGCTTGGGCGTAATTTTAAATTTTGTGATTGTCATATTATGATATTCATTGATACAAAAAGGAGTTCGGAATTATTAATATGATTCTTGAATTGTTTGCGGAAAATAATAAGTCGACTCAAATAATATAAGATCATTTGTCAAAGGTTAAATAAGTAAATATTTTGACTGTAGCTGAAGTAATTCTGCGGGGACGCTTGACGCCGACGAAATCGAAGCATATATGACCATCTCGTTCTATCAAAACCTTACTGTTTTAGCAACGTATACCATAAATATGTGACAAAAGTGTAAGTTTTATTAGATTTACGCTCAGATGACATCTCGCGCACGGCTTGAAAGCGCATGATCTATCGACGTAATTTGACAGATTCGCATGTTTGTGAAACGGATGTCTAGCCTTAAAGAAAATATATTACGTTGTATATGGTTTAGTGGCAAGACTGTCGTGGGGGCGTTCCACGTGTTTGTGCCCCCGAATACTCGCCTGCTACGGCCCATCATTGCCTTGTGTCAAAATATAAATAAATCCTATGACACAAATCCAACACAAAAAGAATCGCATTTTAAAAATCAAATAATGTGCATAAAACGACAAATATTTTTGGGAACAATAATCTCTAAATTCATATACTCAATAATTTTTTCTCAGCTAATGCGAGGCATTCATTATACTGATGGCAGTCCGCCGCACCGCGCCGGCGTAATCCAGGATCGTGGATATAGTTGACACGAAAGATAAAGGCTGTTTACATTAATACAGTAGCTGGCGCCAGCATCACTGGATTCCGGCGCTGCACTGGCACTGGCACTGGATCGCGTCATTTACACGCGTCCGGTAGTCATTTCTGCTTTGTTGCGGTGACTACACGTTTGCATTCTTAAAAAATGAGTGTTTCACATTTCCTCCTCCTCCTTCCTGCCCCAGACCTTTCATTTTTTTTATTTTATCGCATTCTAGGTAATAAGTGCATCTCTAGGATTTTGTTTTATCCTTAACGTCATCTACAGTCAACCTCTCAATATTCATGGCAGTACAAATATTCTGTAATGCAGTAGACCGCAAATTTTTGTTACGGTAATTTTGTGTTTTTAAATTCCATAAGCACTCTACCTGACTATATAATTGCACAAACTTAATGAGATCCTCATCAGACCAATTTTTAGATGACATTTTCGATTTGTTAATTGTTGGACAAATAAAACGCAAGGTTACTGAAAGATTAGGCGCTAGCGACTGGCGTTCACTGGCGCGTAGTGTTTATACGGATCCAGTGCCACTGGCACGGGCTGCGCGACGTGTGGGGGGGCGGTCACTGGATTGAAAAATAGGCGGCCGGTCTATTTTGATCCAGTGCTGGATACTGGATACTGGACTAGATTGAAACACGTTTACATTGATGCAGTGCTGATTCAACACTGGAATCCAGTGATGCTGGCGCCAGCTACTGTATCAACGTAAAGCAGCCTTAATGAATGAGCCCTCTTATGGTAAACGTGATTTGGCATTTTCTATGAATAAAACAGCAAAAACATATATTTTGTATGGGCATCTATGGCGTGAAGTGTCAAAAATGTATCATTTTTTAACTTAAAATAACTGTTTTTAAGCTTGCTAGCGCCAAAATTTCACATCATTTATGTAATCAGGACCCTTCATCACGCCAGGGAAAAAATGAACGAAATTACTAGCTAAAGCTGCTTGTAGACCCCTTCCAGTCCAGAAATATTATCGTGTAAGAAATACAAGACCCATCGTTCCGTCAGGTAATCTTTTGACTTAGTTTCTAGACATCCCCAATACGTAGGTAGCCAAATTAAATATTCTGTGTAACGCCAAAGTTTGGTATGGTATATCGTCAAGGTTGAGGTCCTATGTAAAAAAATTTATAATTAACAATGTTATGAGCTAATAATTAATATTATATAGTACTGTTCCCAAGATATGAGTAAATAAAGTTAAATAAGAGATACATACACATCCGGGGCCGCAAATAACACGTGAGATCTTTCTAGCAATAGGGAAAGTAAAAATAAATATTTATTATTTTTACTTTCCTTATGGCTTTTTGTTTTTAAAAATATCTACTGTGTTTTCATTTATATACCTACGCTACATACATATTTTTTTCTATATATTCTCTTTTTACTTTCGCTATTATTTTTGGATTTAATAATGTCTACTTGTTTGTTTATCCATTATTTATAGATACATATATATACAATTAATTGATTAATTTTATGTTCATGCTAGTGAGTAGCTTTCAACTAATTTTCTAACCAACATGTATTAAGTTCATAATAAAAAAAAATATTTATTAAAAAATGTATTTTTATTTACAGACAATATGTGAAATACACATACAACAAATCATTTATCCATTTCAATTTTTTTTAAGTATTGAATTGTAGACGATAAGTAATTGTTGATTTGGGCTTACTATTTTTAGATATTATTTATCTGTCCTGCATAGTGTGGATGTACACGATCAACTTTAATATATTTAAATGAAAAATTGAACTCGAAATTCTCCAGGTATGAAAGATGCCACTTACCAGATTCTGCAGGCGATTTCCGCTCAACGGTTTCCGTCCGATCTGCTTCGGTTCCGATTCTGTTCTGCATCACTTTACCTAAAGCTGGCCGTAGTTTCAGTACAATAAGATAAAAAATATATTAGAATTTGTATCTGCCGCGACAAAATCAACCATCAGTTCCGAGATACCAAAACAATCGTAGCAGCCGTCATATACAGAGAACTTCGCGTTCATAGACAATTTTTTATAAAGCCCCCGACCAGAGACTAACAAGGATTTTTTGCCTGAACACTGCCTTGTGAAAATAGACAAAAGTGGCAAAAATTTTATATCAAGGGGACAAATATTGTCTATGTATTTCAGCCACTTAATGAAGATGTATCTACTCATAGTAATTACAAATGATTTACTTAACGTAAAGTAAAGACAGCTTAATATTTAAGTAAAATTCAAGTATTTAATATAAATCACGTTACTAGTTGGAAGACACTAAATGTATTTTTATACGAATAACAAGTAGATAACATCCCATTAATTCTTACAGAAATTCGGCTTTCGAAAATGTTGAACAATAGCATTCAGGTGACGTTGCAATTGCTGCAATATACTCCTAAACACAAACATTGTAGATGCATTCTGCTCTGCAAGACCGATGGCCGACGGTTAAATCAACTGATGACCACCATTAGGTACTTGTAACGCTGGTTGTTATGCAGCAAGTACCAAGTACGACTCATTTATATATCTGAACTTTCGTAGAAAGGTGAACGGGAATATTACGATTTGGAACTTTACGATTTATTCATTGTCCACGGAATGACAAGACCAGGGAAATCTCAGAGATTAAATCGAGATAAATCTCATTATCACTGGCGTGCACAAGGCATAAACTTGATTATAAAATGGTTATGTTTTTATGTATAATGAAATCGGGAATTGGAATAATTTTAATTATATATACATACATGTTGCATATAAAATTTGCCAAAAAACTATTTCATATAAACAGAAACAGATTGAATTTATACTATTAATTAATTGTAATAAATGAACGCTAATGAAAGAGATGTAAGCGATTGAAATCAAATTCTTCAATAATCGATTGAAACAATGCCACTCTCCTAGCAGATGATCGCAAATGACACATCGCAATGACAAACAAATTGTCCATTGGAATACACACAAAATATTTAGTAGGTCAGTAAATATGGAATTAGTAACAGTGTCATATGTGTTAGTCACGTGCGCGTAGATCTCACCAAAAATTAGACCTTTCGAAAAAACACTCTGTAGTACAAAAAATTTATTTTCCAACTATACAAAACTCGCATACGTAAAGATAGGGCGAATATAATACAACTTCAGTAGGAAAATTATATATTCAGTTCCATAAACTGTCTTACAGATTCTGGTAGCAAAATAATGAATAAACGATCATCGAGCCTCCATAAATATCTACTAATTAAAAATTTTAACACACCTTGTGTAACAAATATCACGTGTTCTAGATGTGCTCACAACAGGAACAAAAGGCAGTCTGCCCAAACTCAATCTTGAAACGTTCTTTTGTTTTTTCAAAACGTCATAATTATACAATGTGGAGTGATTGATTGGGGCGGCCAAATAATATTCTAATACAATTTATTTTCACCGAAACTCAAATTTTCTGTCACCGTACATAAAAGTTCACAAAATTTTAGCGTGGATACTATTTTATAATTCTCGACCATTTCAAATTGTAGGACAAATTTGAATATGAAAGTTTTCGTAACAAAGAAATCGTTTTGTACTTAAACGACAGTTTCCTGTCTGAAGATATTTGCAAATAACTGTGTGATACCTTCCATTCCATTCACGCTTATCACAATAACTTGAAATCGCCTCCAGCCGACAATCTGCTTCATTGTTCACAATTCCGCGGCCAGTCTCCAATCATCTTACTTTTCCATCACTTTTATTGTTCTTTTGATAGAAAACTTTTTCTTTATCCGGGAATTATTGGATACGATCAACGATCAGTTGAATTCGGTACAAGTCGGTGCCGCGCTTAAATCGATTATTTTTCGACTCGATGCACAAATTATTTAAAAACTAATGATTTGTGTCTTCACTAATGCTTCGATTCTGTTGCAACTATTACAATATTCGTGATACCGTCTATGATCTGTCTGAGATACAGTCAGATGTCTAAACACGTCGCTCGCGCAGAAGATGATGACCTGGAAATCTAGTAGTGACTAGAAAAGTAAGATTGACTGACCACATCAAGAACTCTATTAGCTTATTGGTACAACTATCGGAACTACTTGTCACAGAGAAAGGTTCGGGAATACTGTTAAGGAGTTACACCTGTGATGGTCGACATAGAGATAGATTTAATAAATTTAGAAAATCCTAAAATAATAATATTCAAAAAAGCCAAGTATGGACATCAAAAATATATTTCTTCTGTTTGGAATCGTTTAAAAGTAAAAGCCTGATATATTTCTTCTTAAGATTCTATGTATTACAAGAGGCTAACAAAATATTGAATATTCAGCTATACAAGTAATATTTCTTAGATCTTTATTATACCATAGATATAATTCTGTGTTAAATTAATATTGTTTGCCAATCCTAATAGACTCGACCTTGTGAGTAGGTGCGAACGAGCCTTTATTATTTATGAAACGGAACAGCAAGTCTCGCGTGTAGCGAGTGCTTTACTCTTATTTTAACGAAACGGACCAATCACAGGCACGCGTTACCTTTCGACGGGTTGAGCCGGAGGCGACCGTCCTGATGGCTGAATCCGGCCAATGGCGAGCGCCGGCGGTGAGGTCATCGCGCATAGGATGAGTCACTGCACTAGCGTGGATTTCAGAGGTATGGTGAAATCATTACTATAAAAGGAGCGAACACGATGTACTCAGCCCCTTCAGTTCGAGACCAGACTTGCGAGCGGGAGCGCTGCCCAACAGACTACCGACGGAGCCCCGAGTTCCAGATCATCAGTTGCGAGCAAAGGAGTTGCTGTCTTGCAGCGGCGTATAGAGATTCCACCATCCCGCAGCACCAGAAGGAGGATTCCGCCACAAAGAGTAACAGATAAGGATCATATTCATATTATCTATTACGGTTAATTATTTTCACTATCGAAATGTATTTATTTTGGGAATATTTGAGTTCGGAATAATTATGTGTAATTAAATATCACGATTGCTTGTGTGATATTGGTTCAAATCGTACAAGAATTCCGTTCCAAACGGGTGTATTTTTATGCAAAGCGAATTTCATACCGTTTATGCTAAAATTTGAATACACGGATTTCTATATGAATTACTTAGTAGCATTATAATAATTACTGTATTGCATAAGTATTGCGCAATCCGGTCTTCAGTTAACTCTTTATGATTTGAGTACCTCGGTACATCTAGCTTAACAAGTAGCTTCAGAATGACGAGTAAAGGACAGAATGGGGAAGTCTAACTAAAGATTGGGGATATCTGGTTTGTGTTAGCCTAGCTGGCTGAGGGGTGGATGATTGCCGGCACTTGGGCGTGGAACCCGCACAAGCCCCTGCAGGGCCCCTTAAAGGCGGGGTCCTCCTTGTTGCTCGGGGTCGTCAATAAACCGACCACCTAACCTCATCTGGCGCAAACTACTTAAACCAACAAAAAGGTTCCCTATGTCTTTGGAAGGATTTCCATGCTTGAATGCTGTAAAACCTTGATAGAAAACGTTAACTTCTATTTCGTCCTCTGTAAGAAAGACAGGGCCAGAATAAATATAAAAATCATTCACTCATATGGAATAGCTGGGATATTATAAATATGTTACTAACACTCTAACATTTGTCCAAAGTAAATGTTGCAAGATGCAGAATCGTGGGACGCCGCTCTGAAAAGGCATAATGAGATTGCACAATAATTTGTAACATCGCTGACTATGCCCGCAAAGGAGGCTAATGTCGTCATCAATTCGTACCAAAAGAGTACATGATTCTTCAAACACCGGCCTAAAAGAAAGGCGCCTCAAGACAACACACATCATCAGAAACTCGTACCAAAAGAGTACGGCCTTCTCAATTATAAGCCTAAAAGAGGGGCGTCACAGGATCACATCTCGTAAAGAAGAGATAGAGTCTCGGGATGCAGTAAGTTCCGGAGGAACAAGGGGGGCCGTTTAGTCACTTAGGAAGTCGGCCACCGGGTTTAGGCGGGCGCGGAGCCTCTACCCCTCTCAGCAGAGATGCTGAGGGTTTAAAAAACCAAAATTTAGCATTCAAAGAAACTATTATTTCATATAAACTCACGGGCTGTTGTAGAATCCTTTCGAACAAACCATCCCCGAGACCTTATCTATTTATTCATAAAGAAGTTTCACTTCAAAAATGTGGTATTTCGTAGATAGCAAATATATGTATTATTTTCCCACGGAATTAATATGAACAGGTTCATGCACGTCTAAGACGGAACCATTCAAGGTAAGAATATGCTAATACAAAGTGTTTATAATTATTAATTTCAGTGTTATTTAATATGTGTGAATTTTTCCCTTTGCGCCGTTCGAACGATTTTACTGGTTTGTCTCAAATCGAAAATGTTTTATTTCTAATACACGAATTCTTCTGGTGAACGTATTTTATTGTAACATAAATGTATAGATTATTAGGTTCGTTAGATGTTTTTATTACGTAATATTATGCAATTGTTTCCACACTGCTCCTATAAAAGAATTTGAAGTTATTACGATACACAACGGGGTCCTTCATCCATTAGACGAATCATGTGCCAATTCAACGACGTATTACGAATAGTATATATTGTATTTATCGAGATTTAGTCGCATTTATTATTTCTAGTGAGGTTTTTAGTATTGGTTCCAGGCGCCATTATGAGGCGGAAATAGTTCATATTCATAGCCCGACTGCAATAGGTATTTTTGTCGCGTAAGAGGTAGCACTTTTAGAAATATAACTATGTTTTATGTTTAGTCCCTGACGGACAGGATGGTATAGCTGTGGCTATTTAGGTAATATACTTAGTAAATGCAAAGGGCATTAGGTATTTTCAATATAGTATGCGAACCCAAGATGTTAGAAATATTTTAGTTAATATTTTTAGTTAATATTGCATTCAAAAGCGAAATTTTCACAGAATAATTATTTCCAGTTAATAATATATATTTTAGTTAAATGTATAGTTAGCACAGGCAGAGTATTAATATTGTATAGAATACATTATTTTATATTTCATAGAAGAGAATATTTTATTCCGCGATCATTATATAATTACAACGCAATTCGCAGTCGTGCCCCTCTTGCGCCATGCAGAGCGTCGCGCGCTCACATATAAGTAAAATGTTTTATTTAATATTGAGATTTATATTATATTATTCTTCGCCTTATACGTTTGGACCACCCCCTCATACATCACTCTGGTGCCGGACCAAGAGATAGATTGGATTTCTACATTTAACAAAGCCACACCTTTTGACGAGGAGCTATACTAAATTATTATTAAATATATCAAGGCCGCGAGACCTTACTATCTACCAGGGTCATTACAGTGGTGCCGTGACCAGGAGGAGCGTATTCGTTGGACTCATTTGCATAGTAATAAAATCATTTTGGTTTAGTTAATATTATAAATGAAAGAAAATATTTGATTATAAAAGCGGTTTTATTTAAACAATCGCGGACCACGGTCCGTGACATCAAAGAAAAAAGATTAAGCATTTATGTGAACCACGTACTGAGATTTGTAGACAAACGTGATACTAGGTATTAGAAATTTCTTTAGGTTGTTTGTCATATAGACAGTTGGCATTTTTATTATTTAATATTTTGTGAACGAAAATTATTGTAGTAATTTTGGTCCTTGTGATATATTAGTTCGATTTTGGAATGCCTGTTTCTTTGTAAAAGTATTGCTCCATTTTATAGAATATGTGATTTATTTCATATCTCATTCATTTTATGTGGTTTGAATTCAAATGATTCACATTTGAAAAATATTTTAATAATTGTTTGAATGCGATCTCACAAGTAAGCCACCGTCACAATCTAAAAAAGACCATCGGGATTTGCGGATCGCAGTATAACAAATATGTAGTTAGGATTCAAACGATTCACGTTTGAAAGGTTTTAATTATTGCATTTGTTTTCTCGCAAGTATACCACTGTCACGGCCTGGGCCATCGGGATTTGCGATCGCAGTGTAACAAATATGTAGTTGAGATTCAAACGATTCACATTTGAATGGTTTTAATTATTGCGTTTGTGTTTGTGTTTCGCAAATATACCACCGAACACGGCCAAAGCCGCCGGGTTTGCGAGCGCTGCGTGTTAGAAAGACCGGCGACGGTTTCCCTATATAACGCGAGCGGACACGTTTCGGCCCAAGCGTGGAAGATGCGGCAGAGACCCAAGACGTTTGAGCATTTAGCGTTTGATAAGTTTGACTATCGCGGTCGGGCGTATATGAACAGACTGTTTGCTTCGCGGATATGGACAGGTCGCGCCCGAAGAAATGCAAAGAAATATAGACTTGGAATGCGGGCAGATCACCGCGACAGATTTCAGCGCGCGCCACGGAGGGTTTATGATAGCTTAAAATTCGGTTTTAATTTAATTTCTTATATTAATATAAACTAATAATTAACCCACGCTAGATAAAATCTGTTCAGTGGCAAATATTTTCGCTTACGAGTTATGCAATAGTAATTAATAATAATAGCAGAAAAATATAAAAGTAAAAATAAATATAAAAACCGGATAACAATTTAGTAGAAAATATAAACACGAGAATATATGAATCTAAAAGAAAAGAACATTTGATATATATTTTATTTTATAAAAAGAATTATAAATCCGATGTTT
Organism: Agrypnia vestita; assembly: GCA_016648135.1. Taxonomy (NCBI): domain Eukaryota; kingdom Metazoa; phylum Arthropoda; class Insecta; order Trichoptera; family Phryganeidae; genus Agrypnia; species Agrypnia vestita. The sequence continues at coordinate 112,187 of JADDOH010002576.1, read as the reverse complement.
TATAATATTTACTTTTCTCTTTCGGTTATGTACTTTTATGATACAAATGCAAAAAATATTTTAATAACTATCCGTCTGGTTTCATAATTAAAAATTAATATAAATTAATTTTAATAAAATTAAGGTTAATGTAAATTAAATAAATCCACACTTGTTATATATTTGTCTTATGGATATTAAAAAGGGTTTCTATATTTGAAAAAAAAAAGATCTTTAAATTCAGCTAAATTTTTACAGATAATAATTACACAAAAAATTTATTGATTATAGTATTCTTACAAATCTACTTATATTATTTGATAACTTTCACGTGCATGTTTCGGAGATACCTTTTTATCGTCAAGGTGTTATATTAAAAATTGTCCTAAAAAAATAAAATGTCAATCTACAATGTTGCTGAATTAATTGAAAAAAAATAATAATTTCCTTCATTGATTTATTATGGTCCTTAATTATTTTAATTATCTAAATGTGTTCTTAATTGTTATACACAGTTATATACGGTTCTGGTTATTCAAACTAATTATAATTTCTTTGTTGTATGCAGGATTGATAGACTTGTTCGTAATATAAACACAGACGCGTATTGTTGCACGAAGTTTCTTGTTTTGATCTAAAATTATTTTGATTTGAATTACAAGAATAAAATTACTTCCATTTTTATTTACAAGACGGCCTGGCATGTGAATTAAAATGGTCATACTACCGCCATCTAGCGGAAATCAGAGAAAGTTTTGAGCCTTCGCTAGTATTAGTCTATAGGAAGCGGTAATAGAGAGCGCAATATATATATACTCTTAGTAACGAATAATTAAAAATTGGACTTGTTTTTTTTTATATATATTCCTTTGTTTCGCTTCATTACAACGTTAATTGAAATTGTTTTATCTTCATTAATAAATATTATATTACAATATACGTTGATATAGCTTATTTATAGGCAGAGTAGAAATAAACATCTCACTACTTCAAATTTCGTACGTATCTATATAAGGATTGTTTTAGTTTTAGGCGCAATCTTCTTGGAAATAATACAAAAGTAAATCCGGAATTAACGATATGTGAGTTTCTTCAAGTTTTGAGAAATCGTAACGCTATGATTGATAAAGCATTTATTGTTTTTACTATACATTGGGTGTATGTAGAAATCCTTTGAATAGTGATAAAATAAAATAAAAAAGAAATTTTTCAGGAGAGCTTTTGAATTCTTCTGGAACATTTTGAAAAAAAAAAATTTGAAAATAGATTTTTAGTAGATTAAATAGTAGTAGCATAACGAAATCATTAGCTTCATCCACCTTCATGCGTCGTCGTGGCATTACTTTTAGATTGAGGTAGAAAGGTTGGACGTTTGGATCTTGAATAGATTCCAGTCGTATAGCAAACCGAATTATACGTTAGGAATTCTTGATTCAGTTACACACATACATCTTCTGTGGGTATCAGTGTTGGTGATGACTACTACAGCTAGTACAGATATTAGGGTTCACCTCTTCTGATTTGTAACAGTGTACTTCGTTAAACATGTTCGCGTTGTTAAAGGAACACTTAAAAAATTTATAATGTTATGTTACATATAAGTATGGGGATGATGAATACGGAACATATTAATAAAGTTGTTTTAGGTTTTCAATCAGTTTTGGGAGGAACGATATTACAGTTATACGGAGGAGTCGCGCCTGATTATTTGACAAACGCTTAACAATTTGGGGGAAGACAGGTTAGTAAGGAATAGTTATGGGAAACTTTTCTTGACATCTGGATGCACTTCTTCTACAAACATGCGTCGTCTTTAGATATCACTCTTGAGGGTTGGCTGGAAAGTTAGTTGAGACGGATAATAGTTATATATACTTTTAAGTTCTACAATTATCGAAAAGGTTGTTCCTACCCTTTTCTTCCTCTTCTTCTTCTTCGTCTTCTTCTTATTCGTATATGCTAACGGTCATATATATATTTTCTTTCCCCCTTTTATTTATACTGACTTCAACAGCGTCTTCTTCTTCTTCGGTACGAAGGTTTTCTTTATTGGTTATGTTCACTCTAGTCTTCTTCTTCTTTGAATACATACCGTTTATGCTTCTCTTCTATAAATAGCAATTATTACAATACGTTGCAACTACTTTTCGTCTTATGGTATATCTTACGACTACTTCTCTACTTTCTTCTTCTTCTTCTTTTCTTCTTCTTTCTTCTCCTTTCTTTCTTCTTCTTCTTCTTATTTTCCTATAACTACATTCATTTCGTCTTCTTCCGTTTATCTTATACTTATCAACTGTTTTTCTTCGTCTTCTCTTCATCTTCTTCTTCTTCTTTTTTTCCTATAACTACATTCATGTCGTCTTCTTCCGTATATCTTATAATTTTCGACTGTTTTCTACGTCTTTTCTTCGTCTTCTTTTGTTCTTTGCCTACTGCTACATTCGCGTCTTCTAATTTTATATCTTTCGACTACTTCTTCTTCGTCTTTATCTACTACTACACTCGGTTGTGACTTTCCTTCTTTATCTTATGCCTTTCGATGGATTCATTTTCTTCTTCTTCTGCTGTCATCCACTACTTTTGCGGCTTCTTCTTCCTCTTCTTCATCATTTTACACCAACAATAAATTGTGGCAGTCATTACAGTATACGTAGGATATTGGGGACAATAGGTTGATCTTACATAATAGGAAATGTACTGCGCATATGAATAGAGTTCATAGCTCAGATGAGGTACAAGAGTTCATTTTGTCGCGGTTTGCAATTATAGTAGGAATATACGGTTGACCATTCACTCGGTTAAAATAGGACTGTACGAGTTCCAGATAGAAGAGGTTGTATAGTTTGGGGGAAGGGGGAATAAGAATTGTATTACAAGATGGTGAACACTTGTCGGGGTACACCATTGTAGGATAGCAAGGAATAGTTATTGGAAACCTTCTTGACAACTGGGTTATGGTTGAAGCTCTACTTCTTTAACAAATATGCATCGTCTTTGGGCATCTCTCTTGAGGGTTAGCTGGACAGTTAGTTGAAACGACGTCCAACGGTTATTGAAGGGACTTGTCCATTTGCGACTAGTCATTAGAAAATTTGGAGGCGGACTGCACTTTTTCTTTTTAGAGTGGATAGCAAGTATCATCGTCATCATGTTTACTCACGTACAGGACATATTGAGATCGAGGGGTTCGCTCTATATATTAGGAAGCTGGTTGTTAAGTTCATATGAATAGGTTGTACATTAATTCGTAGGTTAACATAATTCTGGAACTTCAGATTTATCGTAGCTCGCATTTCATAGGAGAAATATACAGTTAATATTTACTCGGTTGAGTTGGTTTGTATAGCTTGAAGGGGATGTGGGGAGTGTTAGTGGGAGTATATTCTGGGGGAAGGGAGGTATATGCTGGGGAAAGTAGTATAGAGTTGCGAGGTGGTGAACACTAGGAGTGTACCATTGTAAGGGAAGCAAGGAGGATAACAAAGTGGGGGAAGGAGTGTTCCTTTTAAGTGTTGATAACAGGATGGAGCTTGAGTAGTTAGCAGACACAATGATGAGATTACTGAGGCATTCAATCGATTATGAAGAATCGAACCTTTTCAATCAATTGAATAAAATAGATACAGTCCAATTTTGCTTGCAATTCTTATATTCATGTTAGTTGTACACTTTTCATTTGAATGATAGGCAGATGGTTTACAGTAGCTTTAAATACACAAAAGGGATTCCATTGAAAAGGAATTCTACCCTAATAGAAATATAGTACGCGGGGAAAGGAAAGAACAACGATTTATTTTAAAAGGAATTTTAGAAACTCTTGATAAGTATCACGAAATATACTATCCTATTGGGTTATTTAGCAGATAGGCTCGATCTGATAGATCATTCCTCTCTCTAAATAAGGGGGAAGCTGTGATGGTCGACATAGAGATAGATTTAATAAATTTAGAAAATCTTAAAATAATAATATTCAAAAAAGCCAAGTATGGACATCAAAAATATATTTCTTCTGGTTTGAATCGTTTAAAAGTAAAAGCCTGATATATTTCTTCTTAAGATTCTATGTATTACAAGAGGCTAACAAAATATTGAATATTCAGCTATACAAGTAATATTTTCTTAGATCTTTATTATACCATAGATATAATTCTGTGTTAAATTAATATTGTTTGCCAATCCTAATAGACTCGATCTTGTGAGTAGGTGCGAACGAGCCTTTATTATTTATGAATAGGAACAGCAAGTCTCGCGTGTAGCGAGTGCTTTACCATTATCTTAACGAAACGGACCAATCACAGGCGCGCTTTGCCTTCGACGGGTTGAGCCGGAGGCGACCGTCCTGTTGACTGAATCCGGCCAATGGCGAGCGCCGGCGGTGAGGTCATCGCTCATAGGATGAGTCACTGCACTAGCGTGGATTTCGAAGATATGGTGCAATCGAGAGTATAAAAGGAGCGAACGCGATGTACTCAGCCCCTTCAGTTCGAGACCAGACTTGCGAGCGGGAGCGCTGCCCAACAGACTACCGACGGAGCCCTGAGTTCCAGAACAGCATTTGCGGACGGAGTTGCTGCCCGGACTTATGGAGGAATCTACCATTCATCAGTAGCAGAGAGGATCATACCGCCACTGTGTAACAGCTAAGGAACACATTTATATTATCTATCGATTAATTATTTTCACTATTGAAATGTATTTATTTTGGGAAGATTTAAAATCGGAGCAATAATGTATAATTAATATCACGATTTCTTGTGTGATCTTGGCTCAATTCGTACGGGAATATCTCCCAAACGAATATATTTTGATGCTTGGGGATTTTCATACCATTTGTATTAACAATTGATTTTACGGAGCTCTATAAGCAGTGCGTAATAGATTCATAATATTGTCGACGCGTTATGTATTGCATAACCAGATATCAATCCAAATCGTACGAGAAATTCTTCCGAACGAATATATTTTAAAGTATGGGGATTTTCAAACTATTTTTACTAATAATTGAATACACGTAATTCTATAAGAAATGCTTAGTAGCCTTATAATAATTGTGTTGCATAAGTATTGCGCAATCCGGTCTTCAGCCAAGTCTTTATGATTTGAGTACCTCGGTACATCTGGCTTAACAAGTAGCTTCAGAATGACTAGTAAAGGACAGAATGGGGAGATCTAACTAAAGATTGGGGATATCTGGTTTGTGTTAGCCTAGCTGGCTGAGGGGTGGATGATTGCCGGCACTTGGGCGTGGAACCCGCACAAGCCCTGCAGGGCCCCTTAAAGGCGGGGTCCTCCTTGTTGCTCGGGGTCGTCAATAAACCGACCACCTAACCTCATCTGGCGCAAACTACTTAAACCAACAAAAAGGTTCCCTTTGTCTTTGGAAGGATTTCCATGCTTGAATGCTGTAAAACCTTGATAGAAAACGTTAACTTCTATTTCGTCCTCTGTAAGAAAGACAGGGCCAGAATAAATATAAAAATCATTCACTCATATGGAATAGCTGGGATATTATAAATATGTTACTAACACTCTAACATTTGTCCAAAGTAAATGTTGCAAGATGCAGAATCGTGGGACGCCGCTCTGAAAAGGCATAATGAGATTGCACAATAATTTGTAACATCGCTGACTATGCCCGCAAAGGAGGCTAATGTCGTCATCAATTCGTACCAAAAGAGTACATGATTCTTCAAACACCGGCCTAAAAGAAAGGCGCCTCAAGACAACACACATCATCAGAAACTCGTACCAAAAGAGTACGGCCTTCTCAATTATAAGCCTAAAAGAGGGGCGTCACGGGATCACATCTCGTAAAGAAGAGATAGAGTCTCGGGATGCAGTAAGTTCCGGAGGAACAAGGGGGGCCGTTTAGTCACTTAGGAAGTCGGCCACCGGGTTTAGGCGGGCGCGGGGCCTCTACCCCTCTCAGCAGAGATGCTGAGGGTTTAAAAAACCAAAATTTAGCATTCAAAGAAACTATTATTTCATATAAACTCACGGGCTGTTGTAGAATCCTTTCGAACAAACCATCCCGAGACCTTATCTATTTATTCATAAAGAAGTTTCACTTCAAAAATGTGGTATTTCGTAGATAGCAAATATATGTATTATTTTCCCACGGAATTAATATGAACAGGTTCATACACGTCTGAGACGACACCATTCAAGGTAAGAATATGTTAATATAAAGTGTTTAAAATTATTAATTTCAGTGTTATTTAATATGTGAATTTCTCCTCTTTATGCCGTTCGATTGATTTTATTGGGTTGTTTCCAAACGGATATGTTTTATTTCTAATACACGAATTCTTCTGGTGAACGTATTTTATTGTAACATAAATGTATAGATTATTAGGTTCGTTAGATGTTTTTATTACGTAATATTATGCAATTGTTTCCACACTGCTCCTATAAAAGAATTTGAAGTTATTACGATACACAACGGGGTCCTTCATCCATTAGACGAATCATGTGCCAATTCAACGACGTATTACGAATAGTATATATTGTATTTATCGAGATTTAGTCGCATTTATTATTCCTAGTGAGGTTTTTAGTATTGGTTCCAGGCGCCATTATGAGGCGGAAATAGTTCATATTCATAGCCCGACTGCAATAGGTATTTTTGTCGCGTAAGAGGTAGCACTTTTAGAAATATAACTATGTTTTATGTTTAGTCCCTGACGGACAGGATTGTATAGCTGTGGCTATTTAGGTAATATACTTAGTAAATGCAAAGGGCATTAGGTATTTTCAATATAGTATGCGAACCCAAGATGTTAGAAATATTTTAGTTAATATTGCATTCAAAAGCGCACTTTTCAGTTAATAATTATTTTCAGTAAATGTATAGTTAGCACTGGCAGAGCATTAATATTGTATAGAATACATTATTTATAATATTTCAAGAAGGTATAATATTTTATTCCGCGAACCTTTTATAGTTACAGCGTATCTGTCGACTTCAGCCGTTGCCACCCGCGCCATACAACTATTTTCGCTAACATCATACGGCAAATGACTTTATTCATTGCAATGAAATTTATATTATTTAATATTATTTTAAGTTAATACGTATTTTTAGTTAATTTATCGTTTAGAACAATTTCTGATAGTATAGAACATTATTTCATATGAAAAGTTGAATTTTAGTAGTAGTAATATTTCTGTATTGAATATTTAATTTTTAACAACTGTAGCGCTACATCATATGGTTGAAGTCGACCGGTTGCAACCTGTCGCTCAATCGCGCGCGCTCACATATAAGAATAATGAAATATTTAATAATCCAATATATTGTATTTTGAACGCGACGTTTTGCTACTTACTAACCTTCATTATTTAGTAGGACCCACATTAGGGTCATCTTACATCGTTAGCCGTGAAAAGAATATGATTTACATTGATTTGCAATGGAATGATTTGTATTATAGATTTGCTTCGCCTTATATATTCAACACACACCCCATGGGATGTCTAACTCTGGTGCCGGACCAGGAGCTATACTAAATTATTATTAAATGTATCAAGGCCACGATGCCCTACTATCTATCAGGACTACCTGGGTCATCACAGTGCTTACCGTGACCAGGGGAACGATTTATATTGAAATGCAATAAAATGCTTAATAATATTAATTAAACATCATTTCGACATTAAATACAGACTGCTCGATTTGATTAGGATGACCAACTATCTACGAGGGTCATTACAAGGTATAATAAATCTTGAAAGGAACATGTTGGAAGTCAGTATCGAAAATAATATGTACCGATATAGTGACTAAACCTCGATGTTTCTTAGGCTCCCTTACTATCTATTTTTACCTCTAGAATTTACTTTAACTTCTATATCGACTTCTAAATGCCTACTTCTCTTATGAGAGGGAATCTGTTCGATATTAGGAGTCAGCCTTTATCTCAAGTAATAATAATTTATTTTTTTTATAAATAGGTCTAGACAGTACCTACATCATCTGAAATAATGCTTTTATTCTTTAAGTATGGTATATACATGTACATTATTGTATATTCTCTAAAAGAAGTGTATATTCAAAAAATATTCCTAGATGGTTGAAAAACAGTGCAATTTGTGGCTGTTCTATAAATTCCACCGTCTGGAAATACTCTAAAAAAAATTAAATAAATAGACTAAGTATTAAAGTAGACAAGTATATTTATTTTATTGAGTTGTAGTGAGATAATTTATTCGCATCGATTATTATCGCATCGTTTCGGAAAATTATCCATGGCTTGATCAATATATTAAATGTAAATGGTCCATTAGCTTTAAAAATTGCATAATGGTATGGTAAATATTTGGAAAATTAAAACCCCGAAGTAACACATAACAGTAACAGCCTCGAGTTCTACCTCTAGAATCGCGTTAATTATACACTGGACTCTTAGAAATCGTACGTATTTTTAAAATTAATGTTACATATTTATAACCTGTCAAAATGGCGTACTTTTACTATATATTTCGGCCATTAGTAAGGCTATGAAAACAACGCCATTTAGCGTTGCGCAGCATCATGGTAGCATTAGTGACAGATATAGTTACTGTCGTATTATGATTTTTTTTGCTTTTTATTGTTTGCTCCTTCTGGTAGCGTTAGTGACGTACATTTTTATACAGAGAATTATGTATTTTGATTAAATCATCACTAAGTTTGATTAAATTAATTAAACATAAGCTATTTTACACACGATACAACATCCTACGATTTCTACGAAATCCTTGTAGCAGTTACTCGACAATCAACGACTACGATTCTTTACGTATTATAATAGACTCCTTTTTACAAAAATAAAACGTTTTTACAATCTAAAATCATGACCCAAATTGTTTTTGTTTTAAGAGTCAATTTGTAGGCCGGCATCGGCTAGTGAACGCACGAGAAATTTAGTCGTAAATTTTGAGGGGTGATTTACGTTTGCTGTTTTTTCCCGAGCTGAATAATTTATTATGTTTGCATCACGTTACGTGTACCGGAAGTGCAACGGAAATGTTTATTTTTGTGCCAGAAAAGCGTATCGACTGAAAGTACGAGTATACTATTGTCGATTTTACGTTTATGCTCAATGGCTTTTTGTCGGCGACAATTTGCGCAAATTACTTTATGCGCTTTGAATAATTTTTATCACATCTGACAGGGCTGTGCTCTACGGATGGCTAACATTGCATCTCGGTGGACCCTCACCGCATCTCGGGGTGATTTGTAATCACCCTTTCGATTAGCATCCGTCATAACTGCATTCAAAACATTTTTTATTTTTGTGGGTATCGCTGCCTTTGCTTTTATACCCCACATATGATGCATAGAAAATCAGTTTTTCGTATAGGTAATGTAATTATTTCACACGCTGCTTATTGAGCATACATATATGTTGCTGCGAGCATCATTGCTCAGTAGGGTGACATTTTTTCAACTTTCGAATTTGTAACTTACAGTTTGTACATTTACAGTTTTCTTTTCATTTGGCTCGCTCAATGGCCTTGAAATATCGAGATATCAGTCATAATGTTATATTTGTCGCATTTATAATTAAAGGCTACTTAATAATGTTAAATTGCGTTTTAAAAGCGTAATTTGCAGTACAAAAAAAAACACTTTGAAAGCGTACCTTAACCTTTAAATCATTAAAGTATTGACTGTGTATTCGGAGCTTACTATTGTAATATTAACGTAACCAGTATTAGAATTACACCATATTTACGAGTATGTTCATTTGACATATTGTTAGCGTTCAATACTTACCCTCGTTCGAGCAAACTCTGCTTTTTTAAATAATTAAACTTTTTATAAATTTTTAGCAAATATTTATTTTATAGCGGATATAGCTAAACCAATAAAAAGAAAACAAACACAAAAAACCTCTCAAAAATCACTAAAAACCAAAACTTTTAGAATATTTTAGAACAAAAGTATTTTGAAATTATTTTTTTTTGCATTTCCTTGTAACTATAAACGCAATGCAATTTGAATAACTATAACGTTCAAAATTAAAAAAAAAAATTTTTTTCGCCATACATAATGGCTACTTAGCTGTATTCACCTTACTTACCAGTATTCACGATTTCGAGATTCGCGGCATTTTTGAAGAAGACTCCCGCGAATTGTGAGGGGTTACTATATTTTAAATCTCCCAATAGAACTCCTGTATTAGCAATACATATAGTGCATATCTTATATATATATATTAGGTCCTTACATATGAAATTGTCGTTTTGCCGTACTGGCAAATTTAATCTCAAATATCTTCTCTTTGGTTAGGAATTCCAAATCCAAATTTATACAGCTATTTACTCATGTATTTGTGTTTTGAAAATTATAATTCATTTGTTTTTTCCTCAATTGTTTTTTTCTTTGCGTCACTCAGTTTACAAAATGAAAAACTTGAAATATCGCGTTATTTACGAGTACGAGTTCCACCGTGGCACCAGTGCTGCAGAAACGGCTCGAAGGATTAATGATGTGTATGGCGACGGTGCCGCAAAAGAAAACACAGTGCGTTTTTGGTTCCAACGTTTTTCATATATATATAAATAGTTACTGCTTATTTTTTTAACGCTTCAACACGCCAAGACGCCCAATTACTGAAGTCGTTATGTCGTTTGTTAAGTATGTTACAAGCTTGAGTAAATCTCATAGATTTATTGTGACCTCAACGGGAATCGAACCCGGAACCTTCGGTGTGGGAAACCGGTGTCATATCTACTGGGCTATAAGGGCCGCTTCATTATTTAAAATTTAGTGATACATATACATATTTCTAACCTATTTTAATTTGTTTAGGCGAAAATAGGTTTCGTCCATCATTGCCTTTAAAAAGTTGTTTTGTAATTTTCATCATTGTATATTCTATATATACTGATACTACGAAGTCATATTACGTAAAGTCAGAATTTTTATTTAATAAAAAAAACTGGGTTGGTACTGACACGTAATCGCCTACGTCGATGGACAATTTACGTCATTATCATAATTTCGTGATGTTTCCGACAGTCACCTGTCCAAACTAGACGAACATGGGAGATATTGTAGGTGACTACATCACAATGCATGTGTGGTGATAGCGTGCTCCGGGCCATCTCCCACCACCCACATCAACTACTCCTGTGACACGTGACGTGCCACCATGTCATAAAGCATACTTTATTGTGATCTGATGTATCTACCATTTTTTGTAGTTTTTTTTTTAATTTTTAATTAATTATTAGAAAAATGAATCGTATGTTTATAAAAAAAAATCTGGATTATTTTGTCATAAAATTTATTAGTGATTTTGATCCGCTTATATTTCGAAATAATGTCTTGAAAATATTTTTTTCATATAAAGTATTGCAAGTACGTTCCATATTTGATATGCATTCTTAATTAAAAAAGCGTAAAAATGTATGATTTTTGAAATACCTAAATTAATTTTCGAAACTGTTCATGCATAGAGGGGTAGCCTTGGACATTTTAATAACTAAGCAAGCAATCACTTTGGGTAAAGTAAAACATTGTTTCGGATATCCCGCCCTAGAGTTAAAACAAAGCAATCCAGTTACAGCGTGGGCACTGAGTGGGTTATACGTTTTTGTCAGTTTTGTCCTCGCCAACAATTAATATTCTGTAACTCCTGTCAAACATTGCTGGAGGTTTTCACGAATGTAGGTAAGTAAGTAAGTACGAATGTAAGTGTGTAAGTACGAATCATTGCTATGAATGCAAATATTGGGCCCACAAAGATGTTGTGCACATCGATGCTTCCGATCTTCAATACAATTGTGACGCTTGTTTAGCCAAAAAACGTTTAGGCCACCATTCATACGTGTATCCGGAGCTACCCGCCGTTTTTTGTGTTGCCAAAAATTTAAATCAAAAGTTTATCTCTTTGTTTAAAATATATGCATGTTATATTATACATGATTACTAATTTTTAATCGCGTGATTGTCGAAGTATGTAGATTTATTTATAGAGTACAATGCAGGCGAAAGTTTATTATCCGTTGCTACCCGACATGACTTTTGTAAAATTAATTAATTCCGTACCCACTCCATCTATTCGTTACGAAACTTATTTTATTTCCAAAAACATAAATAAAAATTATCAATTTTATTGCAAAGTTGCAATTGCAGCCTCCCTTTGTTGGATACGCAAAGCGAGTGGATTTATTTGAAAAATGAAACGTTCAGAGAGCAATTTTTTTTTCATGTTCATTCGTGTGACAAAGATTATAGAATTATTTCATTCGAAAATCACTATTTTTCCACACGAGGCCACCACAAGTCGGCCCAGATTAGCAATCAGCGGCTTAAGAAAATATAGTGTTTAATATCATCGACACGAAATGTCTGTAGTCCGTGATCCGAGTGGCCGACGCGACCGCCCGTGTTTATCGCCGCAACACGGTGTGGCGTTAGTCCGACGTCGCGTGACGTGACACGCTTGTCATTTGGTTCATTCATTCATAAAGCCAGCGCCATTCATGGCTGGAGCCTCACCACACATACACACGATGTTTTCAGGGATAGTGCATTGCTTTGTGTAATACGCTATTATAATGGGCGTTTAATAATTGCGGTACTCGTAGATACGGTTTCAGGTAAGGATTCAAACGGGTTATGTCAGCGCATTGGTACCTGCGAGCGTTTTTCTCGGATGGGCGGTGACCTATTAGTAGCTGATGTGCGGCGCGGCGGAGCTGTCGTTTGTTTGGTAAGCTAAAAACGTGGTGTCTACAAAATATACATATATTTATACACAATTTGAAAACTATCCACTTACATTGTAATTTAAAAAAAAAAAATAAATCTATATATATATAATATATATATAACGATATTATTTTCTGGGGTAATCCTGAGTAGGACTTTTACACTCCCGACGTTTCGAATAGATAACACTATTCATTCTCAAGGGCCTTCTATTTTGATTCCTGCCAAAACCGGACGAGTAAACCCGACTGTTCGGGGCAAGAGCCAGAACAAAAGTGAGTTGAAAATCTTAATAAATGCTAAAAATTATTGATTTATTATTTGTTTTATAGCCGACGGGAGTGTAAAAGTCCTTTTCAGGACTATTTGACGCCGGTTCCCCCAGAAAATAATTTGTCATCTTTTACCCGTGTAAATTTTAAATATAACATATATATATATTATACATATATATCAATAAACTTTTTTCTCTCTACATAGAAATAAAATACTGCTCTGTATTATCATTTATCATATGTATCGTTGACGGAAAATTCACAAATACGAGAACATATCACAAAAAACGGTATAAATGACATTATTGCTCCATAATTATCTTGTATACAGGGTGTCTCATAGCTACTAGCAAAAACTTTGGAAAATCTTCTTCGTGCAATTTTGAATAGAAAATATTCTTTACATTTTTTTTTTAAATATCGGAGATGAACGACATCAAAATTTCCTTTTTTTTTTCAATGTTTTGACTTATTTTCAATAAAACGTTAGACTATAACTACAGTAGCTTGCTTACATGGAATATTAAAAATTCACTCTCTTGAATAAATTCAAAAAAAATTATTAAAACCTTGCAGAAATTTGAAAAATATATATTTTTTTGTAATATAATTTTATTTGACTTGTACTAAAGTAAATGAATTTTTAAAATTCCATATAAGTTATTATATGAATACAAACTCTGATATTGCTTGTCTCCCTAACTGTCGACATTTTACCCAACGTGTAAAGAATATTTACAACAAGTTACAGTGAACACCGAGGACCGGTTGTTTTATCAGTGGTAATAGTAATAGTTAAGCAAAAAGCTTAGTTTTTTGCGTTTTCCACTAATCAAACAACTCGTTTTCTCAAAAATCTATACTTTTCGCTCAAGTATTACCATTACCAACGATCAAATAACCGGCACTAAGCCAATTGATTCCCTAAACGAAAACTCTTATAACCCTGTTTCAAAATTATATACGCGGCATCTTTTTTGTCCTCCATCACATTGTTGAGGTTTTTTCTTCTTTACTTGTCCTTTGCTTCTCGGTAGCTTCTGTAACTACTTCACTTGACATCCCTTTCCTCTTCTTCTATCACTATGTTTACGCATTCGTAATGTTGTGGCACAGTATACGCCCCAAACATTTTCCGCGTGTGATTGTACTACCCTCAGGATAAATCTAACTTTCTATATTTATTACAAAATTTATATAATTTTTTTTTTATAATAAAAATATGTGTCCATTTACGAAATTTATATATTCCGCTAGCTGTAACCCGTCAAAAATGACAGTACTTTTACATGCCGGTTGCTAAAGAATAAGTATTTACTTATTTATAGCCGACGTCCATAAAATAGTAGATAATAACGACTTTATCAAAATATATTAACACTTTTTTTATATTTCCCCGTCAATTAATGGCCCCTACTATTTTAAACCCTGGCGATTGTGGCGATTGTACATGCGTTAAACTAACGTGACACCATAATTAAATAATTTATATTATAAATGAAATAGACATCTAAAACAACATTTTTAAAAAACCCGAGTCCCCTAGGTGAGAGCTAAATATTTTAGCCACTACACCAAGCAATGCCATTGATTGCGGAGAAAATATTTATAAAGCATAAGTAATGGACGCACTTATTAGTTTTAATTATTATTATAGCTGTAACCCATCAAAAATGATGGTACTTTTACATGCCGATTTCTAAAGAATAAGTATTTACTTATTTATAGCCGACACCCATGAAATAGTAGTAACGACTTTTATCAAAATATTATAACACTTTTTTTTATATTTCCCTGGCAGTTAATGGCACCTACTATTTTAAACCCTGGCGATTGTGCGTGCGTAAAACTAACGCGGCAACATGATTAAATAATTAATATTATAAATAAAATAGATATCAAAATAAAATCAAAAATTAAATGAGAAAAGAAATCCGGTACCGGGAATCGAACCCGAGTCGGATATCTTACCACTATACCACGCAGGAGATGCCATCAACTACGGAGAAAATGTTTATAATGCTGTATACGTAGTCAATTTTGGAAGGTTCCCGTACATACGATGATGGCAACATCCGTTGTCTCCGTAGGTCTCCGCGTTCGAGTTTGCTCAACCGGGGTTCAAGCCCAATCTCCGGCCGTTTAATTTGTTTTTTTTAGCCGTAAATTCGAACGAACAGACAGACGGACGTACGGACAGACACGCAACGAAATTATTATAATTGGGATAATATAAAATTACTAGCGGACCCGACAGACGTTTCCCGAACATTGGCTTTTCGTTTGGGTGGCATAAATCCTAGAACCCTACTGTAGCGCCGCCTACAGCGTCCAGTTGTGAATCTAAACCATCCGGGGACCCACTCGAAAGCACAAAAAATTTCATTAAAATATGCCCTGCCGTTTAGGAGGTGACATACACACCTACAGAAGAATTATTATGTAAGCATATATAATATATTTTATTATTAACATACATCGTTCCTCTCCTGCCAGAAGGGCTAAACGTATCATTTTGTGAATTTAACAGGAGATGTAAAAATTACGAAAATTTGTATTCTGTAAAATGTTATGACACATTGAGTAATGTTGCCGACAAAAATAATTTGAAGAAATGGGCACAAGAGATAATAAATCTTCATAGTTAACTTGTAGTATTATGAGAGGTTGGCCCTTTTGCCAAGATAAAATTCGTAAATTAACCATTCGTAGAAAAATAATTTCTACTCTAATATCAATGTTTTAGAAAAGGGTTCGTTTCCGTTTTTAGCGGGCGGAGACTCTTAATCATCTTTTTTTTAAAGCTGTTTTAGTTGAATTTCAAAAATCTCCTGCTTATTCAGTCTTTTTATTAGTTTGAACTTGCATTGTAAACTATAAACTTTTTATTTACATCTGACTGTACATTACATTTTCATTAATTCTTCTTAAAATTAGGGCTGATAGGTAGAAATTACCTTTGACATGCAACATTACTCTTGTTGATTTTTTTTGGAAAAATATTTCAGGAGCAAAAAAAAATTGAGTACAGGAATTATTGTAGTATTTTTAAGATTATGTCTAATCAATATATTATTTAATTATGTTAATACGGGTAAACATTTGTAGGATGGTTGGTGATAACCAACTGCAAATAAATTACTGAAGATCATATCTAGTATTCATCAATTTTCTATTTTTTCTATCATTTTTCACACAAAATACAACGAATAATACAGCGTGCTCAAAACTTATTATGTACCATATTTTGAGAGAAAATTTCATTCATGTATACCTTCGCATCCAAAAATTTACAATTTTGTATGTACGTAAATTAAATTAAACCTAGAATGACCAATCATGACGAGATATATATAATCTAGAATCTATGACGAGATATCATCCAGAGACGGAAACCTCGAATTATTCTTTATAACGCAGACTCAGTTCAAAAGTGAAATATTGATCAATTTTCTGACGGTCGCTTGAGCGTGTAATACTCACTCATCATAGACAACATAATATTCCGCCGAGAACCACTGCTTGTAGATACACGGCGTTGACCATGGAATCCGCGCATTCGTTGCATAATTTGTTAATCTACAACACATTCCTAAATTGTATTTGTTGATTTGCATCACTCTAAAATTTGTTTTGTACATTATTTATAATTTGTTTTATTTTTCCAGTTCTCACATTTATGATGCCTGGCGTACGGTTTACGTTGACGAGGCATTTGTAACTACACCCCGCTCATTATGTCCCACACTTGCGCACCTTTCTGTTATTCACGTGGTGCATTACGCTTACACCGCACACATGCACAAACACACACACAGGCGCGTACACTACTCGATAGAAAAGTTGTTTATTGCCTTTAATGAAAAACATCAGCGCTAGGTTTACATTTACGGTGTTATATTGTATTTGGTTTACCGTAAAATGATTTTAACTTGCGTAAAATTTCTTGTATCAGTCGTAACTCCCTGATAAGAAAGTTAAGTGAATTGTTTATTTAAATGTTTTAAAAAATATTTTGATTGTTTGATTTTGGTTACCAGGGGTACATTTTTTTAACTAATAGAGATTGACAAAACACGGAATAGGCGTCTCATAATTTACGTGGAGTTGTAAAAACGCTAAGGTGAAGCATGTTACATTGTGCCTAAATAATGTACCAAAGGATAAGTATTTCACCTCAAGTTTACATTATTTATCCGTTTTTTTCATATATTCCATCTTTATATTTTTTCATAAATAAAGGGTAACATATCAGCTTATATAGCTTATAATTATGTATGTAGATATTATTCTTCCGATATAAAATATTATATAAACATTGTATTCCCTTCCAGGTTCACATTTCGGTCTCTCGACAATTGACATTATAAAAGCTGTTAGATAAAATGGGAGACTAAAAAAACAATTACAAAAGAAAATAGAGCAACAAAAAAATAACAAAATCAGATGAGCACAAGTATTATAATTTAAAATATGAGCATAATAAAAAATAAAGTTTCTTTAGCTTTTAAAAAATAAACAAAATATGTTACTGTACACTTTTATATTTTTTAAATATACAGTAGGTACCTACCTTGATATTATTCTTCACATAAATCATCTCCTGAATTTGATCATTTATCGTGAATGATGTTCTCGAAATGTTGTAGCGGAGCATCTCCAGTCCCTTTAACTAATTGTGCCAAAAATTTTCCTTCAAATCCTTGGAAAATATCTGATTGAACCCGGAACACCGAAAAGCTCGGACCTTCTTCCCAACGATTATCACTTTTTTCTAAGCTTAAAGGTTTCTTGAGTAGAAAATGTTTTAAATGTGATAATGAATTGCAGCTCGCAGTTAACAGTCGGTTAAATTTATTGGCTGTGGACAACTACAACCACGGGTATTTAAAGCTTGTGATGATTATGTGAAGAAACAGTTTAAGTATCTTCTTACTTTTCGTGCTCTCGGCAGAGCAATCGGCGCCCCCTGTTCTGATCTGAGGTATTCGTGAAGTGGGCAATTGGCAGCAGACTTCACCAGATCTGTCCATGTTGTTAATGGTCTTCCACGGAATGGGTTTTCCCAACTCTGTTTTCCGTCACCAGCAGCTTCTCCATCGCATTCATAGGTCTTGTGGCCTGCCAGAAATATGTCATTTCTGGATTACCCTTGAAAAAAAATTGAAAAATTAGATTAGAGAAAAATTAACTAGGTTAGACGTTAATAATATCATATGAGAATAAAATTTAAGTAGAAATTGGGTGATTTTTTACATGTGAGGTGAATAATTATTTTCAATACTGGCACTTATTTAGGCACATAAACTATAATTTTTATAGAAAATTTTTGAAAAAAAAAATGGTTAAGTCATGTCTATTTCCTTGGAACTCCTCCTCCTTGACTGACGCGTAACTTCCCCGCTGCATATTTGTTCGAGACAGAAAAGATGACCATATGCTTATACAGAAATCAAATATGGACAGTGTAGCTTACGAATTTTTTATCCGATTAACCACTTGTTAAAAAGAATCAATTGCTCCCGATTTTACAAAAAACGTTTTTTTTCAAATCGGATATGCTAGATTCTAGATATTTCATTTCTTAATAAGTATAAATGATATACCATATCTTTCTGTCTGGAACAAACTTGTACCGGGGACAGTTGCGTGTCACATCAGTCACGGAGGAGAAGCTCCACGGGAATAGACATGGCGTGACCATTTTGTTTTTTTTTCTATTTCTACCTAAATTTTATTCTCCCGGAGTGGTATAACGTTAAACCCCTTAATTGTTTCCATCGAACAAGGAAGTTGGACGTCCACTGACGTACCGGGCCGCATTACGGGGTTCACCCACAATGAAGAAGGATGACTTCATTCGGTTCCTGTTGTTCTCGATACGGTTCCCTGATCCCGCCCCGCGCTCCCGTGCGATGGAGTAATCTCGAGTGCCCCGTCGCGTAATCGCCACATCCGTTATTCGTTATTTATTTTTAAAACTTATTTTTCAATTTGAAATCGTAAACCGGCGATTGTGTCAACGGATGTGGTCTGAATCTTGAAGGTGATCTAGAGAGATGCTTCTGGAAGGTGCCAAAAGTCTAGTCGTGTTTATTATTTGACACTTGCTTTGACATTCGAGAAGATAATTTAATATTTACTGCGTCTCCTAGATCTTGTGATAGGTACTTAACGTAAGTAGGTACACGTAAAACACCAAAACATTGTTTTTAATTTATACTATAACTAGATTTTAAAAACTCTTGCGGATCCGTCAAAATATATTTTTCATATACCTACAGTGCTATAATTTAAAAATGTTATAAATTATCATGAATTTAAAATTGAAGATCTTGACCGTTTTAAGCCTATGATATCAACGCGATTAGTGTAACTCGTTGACCGGTAAAAAATATGTTAAGTATAATAAGTAATATATAAACACACAAAATGCACAAAAGAACAAACTACCGAATTCGATCACCATTGCCTATAGGCTACAGAGACATAGGCAATTATTTTATATTAAGTGAAATCGGCTTTCGATTTTAAAATTTTGATAGTTTTTTGTAACAAATCTGTTATATTTTCTAATAGAATATTGAATTAAGAAAATTATTATTCCTACTTATTCATATTTCCATTTAGATTATGTACTACTCTCTATTTACTCATCATCATCACTGTTGGCTCTGCAACCCCCGGTGGTCTTGGCCTTCTTAAGAGCTTCCTCCGCTCATCCCGGTCTTGTTCAGCCAGTTCCCTTCAGTTCTAAATCTCCAAGATAGATGTGTCTTAGAGGAGACTGCTCCATCTTAATTTTGGCCTTCCTAAGCTTCATTGCCCCATTGGTCTTGAATTCAGCAAGGACTCGGTGCTTATTGTTCAGTCTCTCCACATGACCCAGCCACCGATGTCTTCCCAATTATATAAATTTTAGCATCAAAAGCTTAGAGCTCATTGTTGTAGCATCTTATCTCCGCAAAAGTCCATTGATACTGTCCAAAGATTCGCCTCAAAAAATCATTTTAAAGTATTTAACCCGTAGAACTTAATAATAATATTTATTAAAATTTAATTTATTTTAAATTTCGCTAAAGATAAACATTTTGAAGACGTCCAGTGCTCGCTCTTATTAAAATATTATTTTTGGTTTTAGTACCGCGTTCGTTTTCAAATAATCTTCTTGTAGTTTAGACTTAGTCGTTACATCGAGATCCTTGAAGAGCATTTTGTGCCGCTATTTGTCCGAAACGGATGCCATACACAATAAGGACACAGGACACTGTGAACCACGTAAGAATGTAATACAGAACTGTTATTATGACGTCATATTCCTATGTTGCTCGAAAACTTAAAATTAATTCGGGTTGAATCTATGCTACCGCGTACCAATATTAAGGGGTTACATCACCTTGATATTTTCAAAAAATCGTTTTTTTTTTACTTTTTCTTATAGCCTTGAAGTTTTAAGCATGAATTTGAGTTATCATTCATTCAAAAATTCCAAAAACCGGCTGAATTAAAGCAATTTGAAGGAGCATGGCAGGTGAATTTTTAAAGGAATTTCATTTTTCTTTTACGTTTTCCCTTTTCAGACTGGTGGAGACGATATCTCAAAAACTATTTAGCCTATTTTGTTCAATTTTTGCACACACCTTATGATAACATTATCTACGATGTAGCGTATGATTTTTTCGATGAAAGGCACCTTTTGATCTTTTATGAATGTTTAACGTCGATTTTTTGGGAAAAAATTAAAATTATTGTAAAACTTATTTTATTTGCGCAAAAAGCAATTTTATTTTAATTCGGTTCAATTCAATTCTATTTAATCTATTCTGCATCATTTAACAAGAAAATAATTACATTTTTCATTTCACTCTGGCGACCCCTGGTGAAATTATCATATCCACCAGTCATTTTGAAATTTTCAAAATAATTTGTCAATGAAAAGTATTTATTAACCATATGTATGCCGTGAACAATGATAATTAAACAAGTTGAGTGTGTGCTATTTGAATGTATATTTTGATGCCTAAAATGGTGGTGTAACCTCTTAACATTCGTGTATTTAATTTTTTTATGAATTTTTGGAACTTGAAAGTTCATGACATCAGTCACTAACTATCATTTCGTTCGTTCCTTGACAATCTCTGGAAAACCAAAATATCCAGTCTATTGGACATTTTTTTTGCCTTGCCTAACTCTTTTAGATTATTTTCCACATTATCTGCCTGTCCACGTCTCGGTCTTCCTTTCGGTCTTGATCTTGTTGTTTTTATTAGAAGACTTAGTTCGAGCTGCGGGACTCATCTCGTCTTGCGATTCGCTTTCGCCTTCCTCAAGAATCTGGGGCGTCATATCGTTTCCGAAGAACCAATTTCTTTAACCATATTACATCCAATTATGTTATCGCGTTTCGTACCGTAAATCTTGTGCAAAAATTTATTTTCAAAGACCTCAAACCTGCTTTCCTGCTCCAAGATTTAAATAGGAATACCTTTATATATATATATATATATAAATTCAGCGTGCGTATGTTTGTGTTCATAAAACTCGAAAAGTAGTCGATCGATTGACTTGAAATTTTGACACAATGAAATCTGTTCTCCATAATACAAATCTACACCGTTCGACCGATCTGACCCAAATTTTGCAAACGTTTTCTTTGGGATCCGGTGGGTGACATAGGTGACATTTTCTCTCTCCCCCTTTATCTCACCCCCTCTCCCCGCCCGACCCCCGATATACTTTGTATATAAATCTACACTGTTTGACAGATTAAATTTTTCATATCTATTCTTTAGAACCTGGTGGAAAATATAGACCACATTCCCTCCTTCCCCTCCCTGCGAAATATATCCGAACCACATTATGTGGATAAAATGGAAACGTTGTTTTTATTAGAGGCTTTGCAAAACATTGTAATCTTTGTTTCCCTCCACAAACTTCTCTTTAATTCAATCCTTAACCCGTGCGACGCCGGGTATAAAAGGCTAGAATTTAATAAATTATCTTTTAGGGAACACTTCGCTTAATCTTCACACTTCAACGAGTACAATACCGAAACATATACGTAATGCAAACCAATAACACAGATCCTCAAATGTTTAGACACGATGATAAGTAAGTAATAAATAACATAATGTAAACTGAAGCTGAAAAATAAATAGCGAATTATAAATATTCAAGAACACATTCATATTTGTGAAGTTTTTCAGAAAAAAGTTCTATGAAATTTTTAAAACCAAATTTATTAATCATTTGAAAGACATGCAGAAAAATTAGTAGCCTAATATTTTTTCATGAATTAGATTTGTATGTCTTTCTAACTGATTAGCGAATTATAATATTAGGTGAAAGTAAACTATACTGATACGTGAGTACTAATGGATGGAGAAATGTTGAGGGGGTTAGAATCAGAGTTGAGCAGAAGAAAGGCAAAAATATACGTATTCGTATGCATTGTTATAATAAACTATAGATACGTTATAAGCGTGAAATCTTGGCAACTCAAAAGTAAGATATTAATTGCCTTACTTGCATTTGTTATCGAACGGACCTTCGTTGTGATCAGGGGCGACGCTACGCGGAAAAAAGTACAGAGCATCGTACATTATTGTAAGAATGAGTGTGTTATTTTAGTCACCGTGACTTCAAATTACCTGATTTTTCTGTCTACATGCAGAGCGTTTGTGTGCCGTGATTTGTTGTCTCTTTCAATGCAAAATTTGCTACATATGAATGCCGGCTAGTATGGGAATAACGTGTCTGCATTATAATACGTCGATGCTCGTATGTAGGTAATCGGTGAATGAGATCTGTTGAAGAGCGCGAGCTTTTTGAGCTAATGACTGGCTTTCACCGTCTAGTTTTAAGCCTCTTGTTAACTATCATCTGAACCATCCAAAGTCCCTAAAAATCTATGTTTAAATCCTATAGCATGTGTACTTCACCTTTAAAAATGTGTATGTTGTTAAAAAATTATGTGAAACAATAAAATAAATATATTTTACGGTTTATGAATGCCGCGGACCGAATAGCTTTGTAAGTGACCAGTCAGTAGATATTTTTCTGATATAGGCAAGGAAAGTTCAGTAGTACCAACCTAAGCGACGATAATTGAAATAGTTGTTATCTTGAGTACACAATCCAATAATAGATTGTGTAAGCGAATTTGAGTTATGAGTTTAGAGCGCACATTGATAATATATTTTGTCAATTTATTGTTGTATTGCCGTTTCCAACTTGACTACGTTTAGCCATATTGTGACGGCTTGTGCGGTCTGAACTAGTTTTGAAATATCGGGTTGCTTTGTCTTTTCATATCGGTTATTTTCCACATTTCAAATTAAACATCTATCATCGCAGAATTTCACGAGTCGTTTGGAGTGGGTCCAAGAAAAGCTGACTTCCTCCTAATGAAACAAGTCTCTGGCTCTTGTGTCGTGTGTGATGTGTCGCAATATTTAGTGGACTTTATTGAAACCGATATTGTACCTACGTCCTTTTTCTTCACGTTAACGCACAATACAATGCATAAGCAAAACTGTGGTATTATGTTTATATTTATTTAGGTTATCCTTATTCATATCTTCAACCTTTTTACCAAATGGTGCATGTAATTTATTAATACATACATATCTATGTATCATTGACGTGCAGTGTATATAAACTTAGATTATGCTGTGACCGACTATATACCTATATTTAAAAAAAATATGTACGCATGTACCTATATCGGTATAAACATATTTTGTATTTTTTTAACTGTATAAAATGAATTATTCTGAGTTGCTTTAATCCACAAAAATAACTGCACTGTAAAAGAAGTATTGTAAACAAGGATTTTCAAGTAAATAAATATTTTATGTATAGGTAATACGGCAAAAATTTTCAATATATTTCGAAGATGATTTATATAAAATTAAATCGGAAATAATACTAATTTCAGATATACGTTTCTTTTCACAAAAATAAATCAAACATTTTATGATATCATCGAAGTCAATGTCGTCGTAAATAAATATTTTAATATTGCACTATAAAATGTTAAAAAATCTACATTTTACGAAGTTTCTTTATAAATTACCATAAACTAATTTATGTAAAACAAGAAACGGATTGAATTTGTGTGATTGTTGAACTCAGTAATTCATATAAAAATAATAAAAGAAAAAAATAACAAACGTACTCAACATAATCATTTTGATTTGACAGATGGAATTCAGCATAGAAAAGAGAAATAGAATTCACAATACATGTTTTGGGTGAAATTTGTAAAAAATGTCATTTCTGCAGGTGACGTGCGCGCAGTTCTCACATCACATTTGACCTTTCAAAGAAAATATTCTAGATGGCATTGAAATTTTTTATTACAACCTTTGACTACTATTCAAAAAATTTATTACAGTCTACAAAGTTTAACCTTCATATTGTGTACCTACTGCAGATTCGCATATACTTGTGATCTTCAATAACTATATCATAGATTAGGGTTCAATTCAGATCGAAATTACGATCTTTCCTAGATCAGAACAGAAATTTAAAAAATACAATATTATATTATTATATAATATTTTTTAATCATTAGAGATATCATCTAAAAAAACAATTTCGGTTATTTTAACATTCCTTATGTAACTATGTATTTTTTCTGTCCGAAAATTTCAAAGATATTTTTTAAACTATGATGTCTAACCATGAACCGTAGTTAGTTATTGTAAACCCCAAAGATACCATTATTTATAGACATACATATAATGTTACGATATTTCTAAAGCTTACCCCATCGCCCAATGGAATGGATCCGTGCGAGCAAGAACAGCTGTGACGGAAGCAACATAATAATGACGATCCAAGAGCCAATTTACACATTTTAACCCTTGGAGTAAATTTCGGAACAGAACAACCCAAACCTCAATACACTATCTAAGATTATTTTTTAGGAAAAAAAAAACTATCCTATAGACAGTCTTTGAGTTTGTTGCTACCTATAGAATCACAAATTTTTTATCAACTGCTTATTGTCATTTCGGTGTAACCCCAAAAACGTACAGATATTTGAGAATCGATAAAATATATTCAATAATAAGAGATACCTTTGTTTGAAGATTTAGGTATACCTTGGTAAATATAAAGTACACATAAAAACTTTGTAAGTTCACACTAACTAGCAGTGTTAACTAACCAGAAGAATGCCAAATCATTCTATCTTGCCATACCACTTTTGCTTCGGCCACATTCATACATCTTCTGATGCTCGCTCTCCTGCTGTTTAAGCCATCCTCCAATATCTTATTGTATCTGAACGCGCCAGGTCTTTTGCGGACGTCATCTGTTCCTGCTGCCTTCAACACCTACCACACCACAGTCAGCATTACATTAAATTCTTTTTTTCATTCTTAACTCTATCGACCAAAGATTTTCCACGCATACGCCTTGGCGACCAAATTCAGTTTATTTTCATTCCTTTTTTGCCAATTCTGGGCTTCACTTCCATATATTAGAGTTCGCGAACTTCGTTCGAGAACTCCATTATGAAGCGCTGGTCTTGCTTGGTAGGTTCATACACCTAGGATAAATTCTTTGAACGAATTAATAAAGAAAAACATGTTTTGATACCATTTACAGGAGGTTTTTTTTGTGGTCAACTAAGCAGTAGATATCAAATCTAAATATAATAATTTCGTTGTCTGTCTCTCGGTCCGTAACGTCTGTAACATGCTGGAATTACAACCTTTGATATAATTAGAGTGTGACACACAATCAGCGCGCGGCCCAACACGAAAGGATCGCCTCACCAAAAGACACGTTCTTGAAATTTTTATATTACTATTTTATTATATTTAGTTTTAGGTTGAAGCGAACAAAGTCAATTCAAAAAACAAATGGTTTTTTATTCATGAATTTTCAGCTTCAAAATCCTGCAATTATTACCTATGTCCCGAGATTTTTATTACACTTTTTGCGTATTTTCTTGAGTGTCGTTAAATAGAAAATGTGTCGGGTATTTTTTTTAGTTTTTGCCAATATTATGCTTAATGGTTGCTCGTCGTTTAGCGTCTTTATTTTAAACTTAAAAGCTATACATTGTGCCAAACGACCGTGAAAAGCGAAAACTAGGTGCTCTAGGCAATCTGCAAGGTCAAGTCCGCCTGCGTGGGCTTATTTCTTTTAATGTTAAACCGCCTGGAGTAATGTAAACCGCAGGTGGAGCATATCCACTCTATCGAGGGAACACTTTCTGAACAGCTATTCTGATGAGCACTACGCGACTTGACAATTGAAACATGATACCTGAATATATACAGGGTGCCTCATAGCTTGTAGCAAAAATTTCGGGGGAGTCTTTTTTTTTCAATTTTAAATATAATATTCAAAATATGAGCCATGGTATAAGAGACTTCCATCCACTTTTCTCATATATAAATTAGCTTCGTCTCTGTGAGACTTTCGACGTTTCGCTGAAGTCTTATTCGGCGTCATCAGGAGAGCGTCCTATCACGGCGGAGGTGTACACCGAATGCGAGATTTGCTTCTCTGTAAAATATACGGTTCGTATAAAATATCCGTTTTATTGAACACTTAAATATGTCCAACGACCGTAATAATAACCTTTATATATCATTTTATAATAATAACCTTTATATATCATTTTATTTAACTTGTATTGAAACGAATGAACTTTTTGCAAAAAATATGTCAGAAGTATTGAAAAAATGAAAACTTTGATATAGCATAACTCCATAACAATTGATATTAGGTCATGGCTACTTCAACATTTTCGACTCATAATCAAGGCAGGTATATAGTCCTGCGAGGTTATTAATGTTTTCCAAATAACCCTGTATAAGTAATTTAAAAAAATCATTCGCTTTAATACACCTAAGTCAAATAATACGACAAAAACTTTTCCAAAAAATTTTATCAAATTTCTGCAAGGATTTATTCATTTATTTGACTATTAAAGCTAATGAATTATTAATATTTCAATTAAGTCACTGTCGTGATTAGTTTTACAGAAAATAAATCAGAAATATTGAAAAAAAAAGCAAATTTTGTCACTTACCTCCGTAAGTGTCGACATTTCACCCAAGTGTAAAGAATATTTTATATTTAAAATTGAGTGAAAATGACTGAATGAAAATGATTTAAGTTTTTGCTATAAGCTTACAAGACATCCTGGATATATAATTTTTATTATTATTTATTTTCAGTTTTCTATCATGCACGGCAATTAATTAGGTTACTGGATGTTAAGTTATGAGTATTAAGTTTATAAGTTAATTCGCCATCTGTACCTACTAGATTTTTTTCATATTTGCTGTTTGTTAATATGTGTTGATATATTTATTCTTTTTACTTCTGCCATAGTAGCCCTCAATCGCATGAGACGGCTCGTACACACATGCTCTACAAATTATCGGTTCTGTGTCGCCCTGGAAGTTGACTCCAGTACCTCTCCAGCCAGATGCGACTATTCCGTCCAACCTTGTGGTACTACTCTTCATCCTGTGGTGTACTGTCGTAGACAGAACTTGCCGTGGTTGCAGGATTGAGACATTCATGGGTCGTTCTGCCCACCCATATTGGGTGTTTTAATTATTCTTTTTTTTTCTAGTATGTTATTTTTTGGCTTATCTGTAATATATGTCATAGATCCTTTATAAAATAACCAATATGTATGCTTGAAATGTCTGGGGCGAGAGCGAATCATCAATAAGCAATACATTTATGCGGCCAGTTATTCTATCATGAATTATATTGCCGTCTCCCCTTAGCGCATGCAGCTTAGTCGGATTGTAAAGTAAAATCGGGGTCGATAAATTTTTAAATGACTCCCACAGTCCTGATTTGCTGACATCTGTATACTGTCGCTCAATAGAGTAGAACATTGAAGATTATAAAAGATTAACACATACGTATTAATAATTTAAAAATTATATTAAAATTCATGTGTGTACACTTCTTTCAGCTGTATGAGAACTTTGTAGATACCATCGCTTCGAAACGTATCCTACAGATTCTCTCAGAGAAGAAAACCGTTAGATGTCAAAATATACAAGATTGAGATAAAAACGTTTGATGCTTTTGATCTTTGGAATGCAGATCTTATATTGATAATGAAGCAGTTCTACCGTGGACAGAAAAATAACATATAATTGAGTATTTCTCGAAAATTTTGAAGTTCAATTTTTTTTGTACCTATGTGCTTTTTTAAAATTATACGAATATGGCCTATATTAAAAATTTGTAATAAATGAGTTCAGTTTCAAGGTGTACTCACTGATTTATCTGAAAGATTATTTGGACGTATCCCATTCACTCATGAATCTACATGGTCAATGATGGTAAGGAAAATTATTGACGCGAGTCTTGGGAACAATAGAACAACTGCAAGATATTTAATAATAGTAAATAAGGTTCGGTAAAATTGCTCTTAATAGAAACTCCAACAACAAATTGGTGATCCAAATCAATCAATACATTGATGCACAAGAATGTGTATTTATTTTATTATGTGTACACAATATAAATATATCCTACATACGTACATTGAGTCCTGTTTAATGTTAGTTTAATACCTACCTAAATTTATGAAAAATCGTAATGCATTTAGAAAAGAAAAAATATTTATTTTCATACTTTTCAATATAATCATATTTTATTTTAATTCATTTTTCTGATTTTTAAATTAACAACCCTATTTCCTTAAGGCTTGACATTCACTGCAAATGCATATTTCGGCGTTTTTTTTATACGACAATTTGGGTTTTCTATTATTAATTTATATTAGAATATATACTCTAGACTGCTTTTTTTAGGGCAATAACTTAGATAGAACCTTTGTTATTATATAAAAGTAATAAACTGGACATTATTTACAATAATTAATAAAATATAAGCATTAATCGATAGGCCACGGCCAAAAAATCGTTTTTAGTCTCCTAGGCGGCTCTAATTTTTAATGAATATTTATATGTACGCATAATATGTTCTATTTATTCCCGTATTTCAAGGCTTTAATCACTTAATAAAAGTTAGTTTTTTTAATAAAAACACTTTAATTAATAGTTAAAAATAAAAACTCCAAAGTATGAAATGTGTCAATAAATGACGTAATTATAAAACAGAAAAATATTAATTAAATCAAGAAAAAACGTAAAAATTTCTTGCAAATTTAAAACGTTATAACTTTATTAATATTTAATATTTCTTAATTTCCTTAGATTCTAGATAATGAAGTATACTTTATACGTATGAAAAAACATATTATTCGCACATATAAATATTCATTAAAAATTAGCACCACCTAGGACGCTAAAAACGATTTTTTGGCCGCGGCCTGTCGATTAATGCTTACATTTTATTAATTATTGTAAATAATGTTCAGTTTATTACTTTTATATAGTAACAAAGGTTCTATATAAGTTATTGCCCTAAAAAAATTGCAGTCAAGAATATACATTCTCATATAAATGAATAATAAAAGCCCACATTTTCGTAAAAAAACGCCGAAATATGCATTTGCAGTGAATGTGCCGCCTTAAAAGTATTCTGAAGATTTCCTCTAAAAATGAATTAAAATAGCAATTTGTAATTCTTCGTCACTTGCAATTTTGTACCCATGGAAGTCAGCCTTCAAATTTAAGAACAGATATCAGATCTCTGGGGATCATATCTGGGCTGTAAGGTGGATAGTCGATTTTAGTGAAGTTGCATTCTCCGCGACTACGGAGGTGAATACTGATGCATCATACACCAGGACTCTTTCTGGAGATTCCCAGACTACTTCTACGATACGTAGGATAGAACATGAATGCGTGCTCTTTATCCAAGTACATATTTCTTTCCTCGAGATCAATCATGAGAAAACTCTTAGAATACTAAAATACTGTTGCCATAATCTTTTTCCTTGATGGCGGCACTTCTGCTTTTCTAGAAGATTCTTCATCTCCGTAGAGGACCAAGGTTTCGTCGCCTGTAACTTCTTTCTTTTTTCCACGGCACAGCTCCAAAAACTCAGTGGTATAACGTTCCAGTTTTTTAACAGTAAAAGGATTTTTAGGCACCTATCTTGTACTTACCTTACTCTTACGAAGATGATCTTTAATG
Organism: Agrypnia vestita; assembly: GCA_016648135.1. Lineage (NCBI taxonomy): Eukaryota > Metazoa > Arthropoda > Insecta > Trichoptera > Phryganeidae > Agrypnia > Agrypnia vestita. Next base: position 82,121 of record JADDOH010002576.1, on the reverse strand, counting down.
ACACCTTATCTAACCTTGCTGCAATTTTCCTTATCTTCAATCATCGGTCACCCAATACATAGTTTAAGTAATTATTTTTGGCCTTAACACGTCGACCAAATGACCCTCATTAGAAACATTGTCAATGGATTCCCACCGAAAACGGATTTTTAAATGTCACATGAGAAGGTGAACACCAACGTAAATACGCTCTCTTATTCACATCTAATTCTATCTAACATCACGCTCTAATTCTCAATTTTAATATTTTAAAAAATGTTTAGACCGTCAGACGCTACTTGACAACTAAGCAATGTACGAACACAAAACTCGATTGAGTATATAACGGCATTTTAATATCATCAGCATCATCTTCCCAAAGTAGTAAGTTAATTCAATATGGTACTACCCTCGTATGTGCGCCGTTTTGAAATACGTCTGTTCAGGCGAAGATTTCTATTTATCTTTTCAGAATGTCACGCGGCAGACAGACATTACTATTACGTTTAGTTAGTATAGGTAGACCTCTTTCCATTTAAGAAAGTCAATCAAACTAATGTGTAAACCGCGCGTACGACGCACATTGTTTCGTTGTGTCGGTGTTTACGGGTATAAACACCAACACAACGAAACAATGTACCTCGTACGCACGGCTTACACATTCTAATTTGATTGTCTTTCTTAAATGGAAAGAGGTCTATGTTTGGTGCAGATATTGCAAAAATCTGTGTTATTGTATTACACACATTCGTAGCTTTATGTGTACTACGTGTGCATACGCTAGATGACTCTAGTTGTATTTTTATATATTTAAATTATTTGCGCATTATTTGCAAATTGTTTGCATTTGCAAACTTACACACTTATTATATGTATACATATTATATCAAATATATAAATACGTAATTAAGGTTTTTTTCTCTGAAATTATAGGTTTTTTGATCGTGTTGAGTGCACGCCCCGTGCCACATCATGCAACGAGGATCACGATGTGATAAGTTATAGAGGAAGGTGGAACATTTGTCAGGAGCGCCTCCATTTCCGGAAATCTTTACCATTCCTGTCCTTCGCTTATGCGGTTGTCGAAGTGTTTTCTCCTCTCATCCTTTTTAAGGTGTTCCGCAATATGTGCAGTCCAGACTACGTCCGATGCTCTCGCCAGCGCCAGCTCCGTGCTGTGTGCGGAGTGAGCGCGCCGATTGTCCCCGTCGAGCGCTCTCCACGTGAAATGTGCACGACCACTCAGACCAACGGAAATAGAACGGACAGCCGCATTCCGAATGGGGCACAGAACCGTCACAGCAACACGCTAATTACTCCTCTATTCTCCTGCCCCTTCCTGGCTTGTCTATGCTTTTTGATGGGCATATGTCACTGTCTCACTTTTGTTTTTTTCGTGACTCAAGAGCCGCTGGATATTTTTAAATGCCTACTCTGCCTACAGCCAGAGGCGCCAATGTTACCGTATATTTTTTTACTGCACGAATATTATTTGCTGTTCTAATCTATGTGGCTATATTTAGTATAAACAACCAAATATTTTTAGTTGATGATTTATTATTAGTTTTTTTATGTAATTTTTTTATTTTAGTTGTGAGTTTTTTGAAATTTATAATTATGTCTAACCACAAAGTTAACGATACAAACATCAAAAACAGTGTGTAAAATTATATATAAACTTTTTTTTTCGTCAATAAACGACGAGGTAGATTTGTAATGGGGCTTTATTTACCCTTTTCCTCTTAAACTTTCAGCCTATTAATTTAATTGAAACACGTGTTTCTAGCTTTAATGAGTTTTTATTATATCTTTCTGACTCCCTCGAAGCAACGTAGCAGATATCATTATTAAGTCTTTATTAATACAAATAATGTTTTCTTTGCAGACTTTTACTAGATTTCTGGCGTAGGTTTTCTTTTGGGCAACTTCTCTGTATCTACGACCTCACATCGAAAAAATATTTATGTGCGTTTTTTTAAATACACAATCTTTGCACTAACCACTTTGACGAATTTAACTTAGATGAATTTCGATACCATTGTGCCTTCGTCAGAACAAGCGTATACTAACTGATCCATAAAATAAATATTAAATCAAATCAATTGTTGGACGGTAGCCTGATTGCAATCTTGGTGGAAGTGGAAAAAAGATAATGACAATTACATTTATTTAGTGAAGATATTTTGAAATAAATTTTATCGTGGATTAATTTGCGGAGAAGTACATACATTATTTACTTCAGAAGCGAGACTCATAATAATCATGTTCAAATTATCTGGTTTGAAAAGTAATCTAAATACATATTACCATTTCAAAATAACTTTTTTTATTTGCGAATTTTACCTTTTATAGATAACTCTACATTGTGTGTTTGGGGACAGTAATTGGGCCTCCTCCCTGTATCATTAAGGACTATAAAAAAAAACACGGCATCCCGACAATTGCGCGCGAGACAACGCGCGCAAGGCTAAACGCGCATTTTACAAACTCAATAGCGCGCAGACTTATAGCGCAAAGAATAAAATTACAAAAGTAAAAATTATGGGAAAAAAAGATTTTTTACTTAACCTAATAATAGTCCACTGATAATAATTTGCGAAAAATCCACGAATAAAGTGTGAAAAAGCTTGATTGAAAAACGTCGAATTTCATCCAGAGAATGTAAGTTATTTTTTTCCTTGTCAATGTTCACCCTCGTTGTGCTAAATTGATTGATTCGAATATTAAAGACATTAAATTATACTTTTTGTATGTCTGTTATATTCACAAAGCGTTATATTTAATTATTATTTACTTTTCAACTTTGTTAAACACTCTAAAGTGAAATATATGGGAATGAGTGTCCTCATTTACTTATGTTACCTAGTTGCAAACGGAAAAGTTGATAGACCTTTTAGAAAATATGCAAAAATGATTTTTACCGATTTTTTCAATATAGTTTATTTTGTGTGGCAAATCCATTTATAATAAGTAAAGAATGAAAATAATGAAAATATTAGGAAATGATGTAAAGCTGATCTTAGCATAGTTAATAGAATTAAATAAAGGTCTTTCAGATGGTGTGGGCATGTTGAGCGAATGAATGAAGAAATAGTGGCAATAAAGATATATAAAGTATTGACGGCGCCAGAAAGAGGGCGCCAGCGGAAGACGTGGCATGACCAGATTAACCAGATATTGGAAGATAGTCATTTTAGGAGCCTCAACTATCGTCGAGCATGCATGCAAAGAAGTATAAATGTGAATAAGACGAAAGTTATGTGGAGTTAGGACAGAAGAGTGGCGCTCTAACCTCTATCCCTACCACGGGGGTAAGATATTTTAAATATTTATTTTTTTTATAACTGAAACATATCTTTTTTATAATAGTTATATTTAAAATGAATAAATTATAAACACGTTTAAATAATTAGCCTAAATTAACTTCGTATACAGGGTTACTTAGAAAACATTAATAACCTCGCAGGACTATATTGCTGCCTTGATTATGAGTCGAAAATGTTCAAGCAGTCACGACCTTATATAAATAGTCAAAGAGTTTTGCAATATCAAAGTTTGCATTTTTCTCTCTCAATATTTTTGACTTATTTTTTACAAAACGTTGAACTATCATTACAGTAACTTTTATATACACCACACTAGTTCGGTTTTTTAATGTCATTTGATTGATAAGTTTAAGTATTCAGATGCGAAGTTTATATTCACTAATAGTCCATAATTTTTTTTATGTTTATCATTCTTTATTTTATAATTGCTTCTTTGTTTCGCGGAACAAAGATATTTCTTTAATATTAGCTGGTCGTACCCGGCCTTGCACGGATTAAGGATTAAGTTGAAAATAAATTTGTGGGGGGAAACAAAGTTTTCATTGTTTTGCAAAGCCGCTAATTAAAACAATGTTTCCATTTAATCAAGGCATTTAAACGTGGCCTATTTTTTCTATCGGGAATATGTTTGCAAAATTTGGGTCCAATCAGTCAAGCGAAGTAGATTTGTACAGAAAATAGATCTGGAGGAGGGGATGGCTTAGAGGGGGAAGGGGAAATGTCGCCAATATTATCCGACTGGTCCTAAAGAATAAGTATATATAATCGGATCAGATCGGTCAAAAGATACAGATTTACATGGAAAATATATCGGAGGAGCGGGGTGGGGTAAACGGTGAGGGGAAATGTTACCTATATATACCGTGTCAAAATTTGAGTCAGATTGGTCAAACGGTGTAGATTTGTACAGAAAATGTATCTGGGAGAGGGAGTGGGGTAGAGAGGGAAGGGGCAATGTCACCTATATTACCCATCTAGTCCTAAAGAATAAGTTTGCAAATTTTGAGTCCGATCTGTCGAACGGTACAGATTTGTATTGACAATACATCAGGGGGAAAGGGGTAAAAGGTGAGCAGGGAAATGTCGCCTATGTTATCCGCCGGGTCCTAAAGCATAAGGATGCATAATTTTAGTCGAATCGGACAAACAGCGTAGATTTTTATAGAGAACAGACAGATAGACATTGAGTTTTATAGGTACAGATTTGTAGAAGTATGTTGTAATTGTGTTTAATATTGTAATGCAATATTAATGGTTATTATAAACCTCGGAACATCGTCTTATCGTCTAACACATCCAGTGCTGAAAACGCCTATCGGCGTTCTATACCTGAGGGTTGGTGCTAGACAATACGTCGTATGGTTGGGTTATTTTCTTTCGCTTTTTTTGCATTCTTTCCGTTTATGCACATAAAGTTCGTTCACACAGGAATTTTTGCGTGTTGTTTTTTATATTTTTGTTTGTTATTATTATATTTTTATGTAAATATTATATTTTTCCAATTTGTATGGAATAACATTTTTCATTGTGTAATGAGAACTTTTCCGTAATATAGCAATTTTCAGTGATTTTTTTTTCAATTTGTATGTAAGAGTCTAAAAGTGTAAAGACATTTTTACGTGGTATATGAATTTTGGGTTAGTTATTTTTTTTTATATTTGTATAGAACAAATATTTAATTTTTGTTTTTTTTCTAGTTTAATATATTTATCTTAGTAGCGATCTAGAGTAGAAGCTATACTAATTAATAGGTAGGAATAATCAAATAAGCTGACGTAGGCTATTAATGAAACTACACTTTCCTAGATTTTGTACTAAAGACACTAACTGAATAAAAAGAAAACGCAAAAAAATATTTTGAAAAAAAATGTGCACACTAAATCAATGTATCCATACACAAATGTTTTTTATTTTGAAATATCGCGATATGATAGGTTGCACTTTCTCATCGGTTTAAACGTTTTGTTTAATCAAAGATAACCGAATGTAATCAAAAAATTGAGTTTGAAAAATGTTATACCTACCTATCTAAATATTTATCAATATTGAAAGGGTTAGTACCGACGCCTTTTTTTTTCCAAACAATTTGTGAGATTTTGAATGCAACGTTGTGTAAAAAAGAACTTTAATAGATTTAAGATTTTGGACAATCGAACATTTACATTTTTATTTATATAAATAAATAGTAGGTATATAAAAACAAATTAGGTATACACAAACATCCTCGTATTTGAATGCAACGTTGTGGCAAAATTTCAAAGCAATCGGTGAAGAACTTTCAGAGATTATCGATTTTGTACAAACGAACGTTTTTATTTATATAGAAGATTGGTGCAATACAATATAATTTACATTTACACATAATATAATTTATTTGCATTTGAATAATGTGCCTCAACAAATACATAGTAACCTAGCGACACGTCTACATAATATAAATAGTACAAATTACTTGACAACCGAGTGTAAGGTGTGTGTATGTGTTTGTGAATTTGTTTAAGTGAAATCGTTTGCATTGGAGTGGACTTGTTAAAGTGAGAAACTAATTTAACAGGTTTTTCTTGGACTGTATAAAATTGTCAAGAAAAATATCTTAATATTTATTTATTTAATTATTATGACTATAAGTAACCTGTCAATAATAATGATTCGAGATAAAATCATTTTTCTAACTATCCATATATCAGACGCATGCGGTAGGTATAATGAAGCATGACTTTTACGTAAACATTTTTTTTGGAACAAATTCGAAAATAAATATTTTAACAGAGACAAATAATACAATGATATTAGGTGTATTTACATATGAATAATATGATAATAATCGGGATAGAAATATTACGATAGTAAAATAAAGACTAAAAAAATTTAACGCGATAACTTCACATTCTTATGTTATACAGAATGTAACAGAACTGGTACACATAGAGAGCTGTGGCTATATGGTTCATACATTTTGGCTATTTTTTGTGCAATTAGTAAGAAACATGAAAGTGTTACCATGATTGAATACCACCCCTAAATTGCCTAACATTTCAAATATTTTTCGAAACTAAGAGTAAATTTTCATTTGATGGCGTCAGTACGACCAGAGAAAGTGAAACCCCATTTGTTGGCTTAGTATTTGTGGGCATTTTTATTTTAGCTTACCTATCTGAAGAACTAGATACCTATAGGTACCTATCTATCTATCAGCATTAAAAAAATAATATAAAACTAGCGCATTCATAATATAAGTAGATACCATGAATCACATTAATGTTTTATTAATAAATTTTGTTTTTACTTGACGCTTTACGCTTTGAATGTTAATTCTTTGAACGGCAGCTTGTCAAAGAATTTTTATTAGCCAAGTTGAAAATTAATATCGTAAGAGCCTTTTGACAGGTCACGAGGCCATGTTCGTTATGTGTAGCGAGCGCAAAGCGGAAAATAGGTACATACTTCGGTTCCTTCATTTAGATTTGTAATTCTACGTCAGGGGGAGGTTCGCTGCCGACAATTTAAAAATAATACTAGATAGCGCGAGCGATTCGATTCGTACGGCCGGAAGGTGTATTTTTGGAAACTTGACATTTTGTATTTTCTCGGCGGTCCGGCGATTGCAATGGCCGCCGGCTTGCGGCGCTGCATTCGCCCTGCCGTGTAGCGTGCATGAGAGAAAAAAGATATGCCCCGTCGCTCGGGAACGAAAGAGACGGCGACAGCCGCGCGCGCTTCCCGCCAGCAGTCGCGCTCCGCTTGTCTCGCAAGTAACTCGCTCGTCTCAAGTATACACTTTTGGTGTTGTTCCCGTCAGTTTTGTGTACAAGTCGTTTGTTTGTCAAAACGGAAAACGTCAATTCATCACGCTACTCAACTATAGTCCACTGTGAACTGTGAACTTGTGCGTCTGCAGCCGTCACTAGACGCTACCGTTAACTGTGTGATTCGTATGTGTTTCGCTGTTCTTCTGTGAGATGCTGCCTCCAGGAGGGGCCGTGGGCCCCGGCGCCGAGAGACGTAGGGACGTCCGCGACATGGCTCGCGAGATTCCGCGGGATGTTCGCTTCCCGCCGGCCCCGCACCTGCTGTCTCCGGGTGAGTGTGTCGATACCCCGTCCGCCATGCCAGATGTCACTTTGACGTACATGTCAAAGTGACATTTCAAACTAAAACATCACTTGCGACGCATTCGTATATTATCGTTGCCGACGTTTACCATTCCCCGACACAAAAAATACTCGTGGTAATTCATTTTGAAGTGATTTCGGATAGTGTCGCATCAAAAGTAAAATGGCGCCAAGCGCGCGCCTCGTGGGCCGCGGCGTGCCGAGCGGCGGGTAGACCGCGTGCCTGACACCATTTTGATGAAAGAACTTGTTACTATGGGTTTTCGGGCCTTGTTCTTACAATTCTATCGCTTATTTATTTAACTGCATCGATCAAAAGTCATAGCATATATACCTACCACGTGTTTTTGGCATATCTGCCAAACTGTTCATTATCGATTTTCTTTAAAAAGACGCTTAAATCACTTGTGTAATAATTTAAGCTTAATCTAAGATTCATTTTATATTTTGTTTAACAAAATCTCTACATTCCGACCGTTTCGGTCTTTTTGGCGTGATTAAAAATTGTTGTTGTTTTGATTTCAACTGTCAAGATCTATTGCGGCTTCGTGTTTACAGATTTGCTATCGCATTTCTGTCCTGTATAAATGCCGCATGAGAGAGCGAGATAGCCATATGCGACATTTGAAATGGACGCCGACATCGCTTTACCGGTTATATATTTGCTGTCGTTAGTAATTTATTGTTGTTTTAAACAATAATGGAATTTTGTTTAAGCGGAATTTTTAATTGACACCTTATTCATCTAAGAATAATATTTTAATTGACCCAATCCTATCATATCGCACATTTATAGACCATTGAATATTGTACATGACGGTAAGAATTTCCGGCGCGTTACTTGCTGTCAGTTCCTTCAAGTTGACAGACGCCACAAGATGGCCGCCCGATTCAAAATTCACAAACAAGTTTTAGCGTCGGCATGATTTTATGTTTTCTTTACCTATTTAGAATTGATACTATTTAAATAAATGCTGTTCCTTTAAAGTTACGCCAAAATATTAAATTCCGATCCCGATTTTTAACCTATTCATTTATATTAGAACACTTCCTTAGCATAGTCAGCCATGCGGTTTTCTGTCAGTTGGTCGTTACAAAATAAACAAAGTAGTGCGATAGACGTTGATAAAAAATTGTAGGAATTAATATTTTTTAATAATGCCAATAATATTGTTTGTTTTATAAGCATTTATGTGATAAATAATTTTATTTTAATAGCGCTTTCACTATTTCGTTATCCGAATTCCGAAACAATTGCAGGTACAAAGTTCCTAGCCCCCTACTTTTTTAGACCCTAACCCATTTTTTGTCCATTTTTTTTGCCACCTAATTTTTTTGTTAATTGTTAGGTGAGCTGAATGTATATTTTTCTTATAAGGCTCGATTTTTTTTTCAGTTGGTTGATACTTCGTGACATATATTTAAGCACACAGTCGACGAAAAGTCGACAATATTTAGTCGATTTTTACCTTACGTATTGTAATGTCAGGATATTTGTTATTAAAAAGTAGATTAATTGGGATTGCAATCTAATATATTTCTGCAAAATAATTCAATTCCATGCTCAAGGCACACCCAAATAAGTCATTATTTTACCTTTCTATTATGGATGATCCTTTTTGTCATTGAGTATAAAAATTAAAATATTAGTCAATCCCTACATACCTACGTTATTTATGACCAATCTAAAATGTGGTGTATTCCTTTGGGATATAAAAATGTTTTTACTCCCTTTCTTTGGATCGATTTTTAACCCTTTTCCCGTGATGGAATCGAACTGAAACTTTGCAGACTCGTGGAAAAATGATCTGTCAAATTTTCATTAAAAAAATTAATTATAGTAGAATTTTGGATTTTTCGAATTTTTTTATTACTCCCTTTCATAGCGTTGGCCGACTCGAGCTCAACGCGTAGGGTAAGCGCTAAACCTGTTTTAACTATGAATTGAGAAAGGGAGTATAATAAAAACTTGGTTATTATGGGTTAGTTTTTTTAAATATTTTTATCCATTTTATTAACATATTAATAATTAATAAGTGTCTCTATTGTATTAATTATAATTGTTGAATATTTAAATGATAAAATTAGATTTATTTACTAAAGATATGCAGCTCCAATTTTTTACTTCAAATCTCCGTATAGATTAAAAACCTCTGTGTAGGTAGGTGCTGTGCTATTAGAAAGACTAGCGTGGCTAATTAGGTAGGCGCGTATATTGGTAATCGGTACAGTTTATGACTATGACTTTTATAATATATTTTTCTCTTCCATAGGACACTTACGTTACTACTGCTGGTTCGCCAATAATGTGTGACATTGACAGAATTGATAAAACTAAATTATGATTTTTAAAAATACGGATTTTTAAATTTAGAAAGGGCATGAAGGTTAATTTATTGTGGTCCTTGGGAGATTGTCCAATACTGAATACACGAGAAATAACTTATGCTGGCGGTATGCAAATTGTTTTGATTTCATTTCAATACCCAATCGTTTTATTGTATTTAAATAGCGTTACAAAATTGTATTTTAAAATTATTTCAATAAATTTTAATACAATAAAACGACGGAGAGCATTAAAAAAATGTATCTTCGGTAAGCCAATATCCTCTTATTATTATTAATTATTATTATTAATTATTATTATTAATTAATTAATACTTAATATTTATATATAATTCTTTCTTAAATATAATTCTTTGCTTAGAAGCATAACGAATATCTCAAATGCATTAACGATTAGTATTCGCGAGTTTTTTTTACGTATAATTTTTGAAATAACTATGTTTATTTTTCAGTATTACATTTTTCAATCAATAAATAAAATATTTATATAATTAATGAAAATAAACTTAGTTAGCAAAATAAACATAGTTAGCGAAACAGCTTATTTGATCTGATAAGGGTCAGAATATGAGTAACATTGAGTAGCTTGTTGGTCTTGTGGTTAGGACCCTCGCCTCGTGATCCAAAGGTGGCAGGTTCGAATCTCATTCCAGACAAGCAAGTTAGTCCTATTTTCATAGTAAGAATATTGATGTGACACGAATTCCGTGTTCGCATCTCTATTTAAAAAAAAAAAAACATATAGAAGAGCCGATTTTATCAACATTATTATTCACGGTTGTGCTGTTTCAAAAACCACGTGGGCGTAGAATTCATCAGCATGTATTTGTGTTGGAAAAATGCACTGCGCTCCGTATGAACTCCTCGACGCATTATACGTTCATTTAAACATTCAAGGATTGTTGTTTCCTTGTTACTGAAAAGTAATAAAATCATTTATTTAGCACCATGTTCGTAAAAAACAAACACCTCAATGGCGATTTATATACAACTGAATCTGAATAGTCGTACACTAGTATTTTAAATTGTTTTCGAAGTTACGCATGTGATTTCTTGAAAATTTGCATTTTCAGTTTTTTTTTAAATGATTTCGTTTCGTATGATTGAATTTCGTATGAGAGTTCCATGCATTCGGGCCTGCCATCGCAAATGTCCGTTCATGAAACATTGTCTTATGATAATTACCGTTCGATTTTACAACCCTTTATACAGCTGAAGTAGAGGCTGACCTAGGAGTTTGGCGTCTACCGTTCAAGATGTCCAGGATGAAGAACTCTTGAATATACAGAGGGCGCCATGTTATGTGTCGCCTTGATAAGTCAACTTGTATTGTAGTAGGGTTGTCGGTGTCAGTTTCTTGTGTTATAATCGTTCCGCTACAATCGCTGTATTTCCACGGTAGGGACACCGTCGACTACTTTCTGATCGACAAGCCTGTGTCGAAGAAAGAAAAATTAAATCGCTTTAAAACAAGTCGAATAAAATGATAAAAATCTTGCAAAAATTGAAAATAGAATTTTTACAAGGTTTTTATCGTTTTATTTGAGTAGTATTGAAGTGAATGAATTTTTTATAATCAATATATATATACAAGTTACTCTAATGATAGTTCAACTTTCTGCGAAAAATAACTCAGAAATATTGAAAAAAATGCAAACTTTAATATTGCATATTTCCATAAGATATACGAGCGTCATGTTGCTTGAACATTTTTGACACATTATCGAGGCAGGAATCGATCCGTAAGGTTTTTGCTACTAGCTATGAGACACCCTGTATAGCCTTCTACTTTCTTATCTGAAGCTCATTGGAGTATCTTCGAAAACTATAGGGCCTAAATGGGAACTAAGTGAGTGGAATTTTCATAGTTTATCCTTGTCTTATTCAAAATATTCAGTTCTCATACACCCTTCTAGCCGCTCGGCGGATCAAATGTGTATGTGTGTAGTTTACTTATTTAATCAACATTTTAATGTTGGAACTGATTTGTTTTGTATATGACATAATATACTGCTGATGCAAATATAAAGTCTCCCACATGAAACAAAGTAAACACAACGGTTCATAGTAGAGCGTACCAACGTACCTTTCCATTTCGCCATCGCTACTGGAAAAAAGGGCGCTAATGGTCGTCCAATAAGGCAAGGCACATTCGTGTCTTCCGAGGTGTCAAGTGGACATACATGATCCGGGCTAGGGCTGTGCGATCTTAAAATCTAGTACTTGTGTATGTAGGTGATGCGTGAATCGATTTTTGAGCAATAAATGTAATATAGAGGGTGAAATAATTGTTGCGTTTTTATTCAGAGATACTAATCAATTTATATTTAATTATTAATCAACTTAGGTAATGTACTTAACTGATTAATAATGATTAAAATAATGTTTAGTAAAAGCAAAGCCTCAAAAACTGTATAGCATGCATTAGAAGGTATATGAGTATAGCCGAAGCAAAAGTGGTGTGCCAAGATAGAGTAATATGGCGTTCTATCCTCTCTCTGCCCCTGCAGGGAAACGGCGTGATGGTTAGTTAGTTAGTTTTTAGTAAAAATGACACTGCAGTATTTTGTATAAATTGATAATTTAGTTGGCGACGAAAAACTTCAAGTTATCAATCTTTAGTAAATGTAATTAATTCGTTTTTCCGTTATTGGAAAAATATTAATTGAAGCGAACTTTCTTAAGGAATTATGAGTATTACATATTTGCGTCCAGGTCGAAACTGATAATACTACATCTTCTAGTTTGAGATTCTGTGATATTCTGCCGAGGTTTCGGATCCCATTGCTGGTTCCATCATCAGACTTGAAGATGGACCATGCAATGGGAGGGGAAACGTCGCCCAGAAAGGTCGTAAAACACGACAGAAACATTCCAGAAAATTCAGAAGATTCTGAATGACCGTGAAAACCTAAGAACATTTAATTATATATACAGCTCTAAATTCTTTTTTTTTTAGGAAATAAGCCGTCTGGGTAGGTACTTCTCTTGATATCATATTTTTGTTTTGTTTATTGAAATTGGTGCTCCGCGGTCCGGAATTATTAAAATTCTAGTAGTTAAACCATCGGCTATCGCCGATACTGAAGATTAGTAAAGTTGCCATTCTATGTACTCTTTATGTTAAAAATAATTTAATTAAATCAATCGTTTCAGATTGTTATCGTTAATAGAGCGTGAACGCTGTTCATTTACAGCCAAAAGGTGATCATTTCGACAGCCTGATCACTTTTGATTCATGCAGCTAGTTGCTTATGTGGCTTGTTCAGCAGTCGAATGCTATTAAAGTAGGTACCTGCGAGTAATCTTCGTTTGTTGCCAAACTCGGTGGAATCCCAATGCCCCTTTAGCCGACCAACGCTTCGTACTTCGGTAAATATAGTTATTCTAGAGGAATAACGAGAGCTTTCCTCATTTTCACAGAGCGGACCGCTCGCGTGAAGGAAGTACAATGGTATCGCGACGATTTACACGAATTGAAGCGTCCATAGCTTACGAGAGTACTCGGTCGTCCGCGTATTGTAACACGAGCGACTTATTTATTATTCTAATCTCCGTAACGGTTATTTAAACCAGAAGCGCCGAGTGCCCGCTCGGACGCTCCGTAATGGGATGGCACAATCGAGAAGAAGGCCGCGGACCGTCACGTACGTCACACGGACCGGGCTCCAGGTGTGATGTGCTCTTTTTATCACCGCCCTGGTTATTTCTTCGGCAAACATGGCGCTCCGAATCCATTGTCTGCGCGCGTGGGCAAGCCTGGAGTCGTGACAGCATTTCAGTCCATCTCGCTTATTTTTAATGATTGTACGCTCTACGTCATTGCGGTGACAATGGCGCAATTATATTTATTGTGGCCGTGTGTATCTTGTTCCAATAGATGAGCGCCTTCTTATCAGCGCTTCCCATCGGCCCGCGCTGTTCTCAGCGCTCGGAGAATGTTTGCCGGTGATGAGAGATAAACAGGAAGACTTTAAAGGAACGAGTACGTCAAAGCTCGTACTTCATAACTGATGCTATCTGTATCGAGCGGAAATAAATCTCACTGAAGAAAACATCTATCTGCAATGCGGTTAGAAAAAATATCCAGTATCTTGGATTTGTCATAATTCATGATCATCATTCACGTTGGTCCTTCATTTCTGAGGGTCGTGATTCCACGACCTTTCTGTGTTCCTCCACTGCAGATCTGCGGGTTGTCATCAGAGAAGTACCTGCGCGGGCTTTTCTGACGGGCGGTCTGCGGTTCCGAGGCGGGGATCTTCCTCTCCGTTCTTCGACCTACCAAAACAAGCTTCTCCAAGATATCCTTTATGATCGCGGGATTCATCTTAGGCATATAATCAGGTGTAATTTGTAAATGCTGATGTGATTTCTGAATGTATAGTGTTTAATATCTATTTATTCTGTATTTTTCTCACGCACACCTACCTACCATTTTAGCCGCGGAATCCATTTTTCATCTGTTGGGTGCTGAAGAATAGGAGATGACATGTAAGAGGGAGCTTTAATAAATTTGTGTTAATGTGCATATTTTATGTAATTAAAATAGGTAGACATGCGTGTATTATATACTTTCCAGGATGTAAATGGAAAAATTTGGTTTCGTCCCCAAAATACAATAGTGTGTGATACGAGCGGCCGGCCACATGTCGTTGTGCCAACCGTAGGACTAGGTTCTGTACATCCTTACACGCTGAAGAATACATTTTTTATTACCTTTTTAAACTTCTTTGTTCACTAAGCTCATCGCACGGTCACTTCTTCATATGGTCCGCTGCAGCGCAGAATCCAGATAAGCCAGCCGATAGCCGGCCGGTTGACCCTTCCGATAACACCGGCCGATCTACCGATTGCGACTCGGTCAGCCCCGACGTGTCGATTTCCATTTCGTAAACAAGCGTTCGATTTATTTGTGGAAATCGGTCTAATCGTGTTTATCGACGCTGTGAACCAGATTTTGTAACGCCGCTAACCTCGCTCGTTGCCTGCCCACGTCACGGGCGCAACGGTCGGTCGCGGCGAACTGTCAGATTCTGACAGTTCGCATCCGCCACGCTTTTAGGATCATCTATAGTTGATGATGACACTTATTGTTGATTTTATCTTTTATTTTTGTTAAGTAATTATAATAGGCGATTTATTATAGCTTACCAACCCGAGAAAACCTGACTGCTTTAATAAAATCGAAAGGATTGAAAGTCATAAAATATCTGACAGAAGCTGATCGATTTATAAAATATAATATAAGTACATGTAGTGTTACTTTTCTAACAAACTTTTATTTTCTGTACATAACTTTCTTGTAGATAGATTTTTTTCTTAAAAATCTGCTATTTTTATGGCACCTGTTTTTCTTACAGCATGTAATCGGGTTACGTTCGTTACGAAGCCGTATTTGTTTCGTAAACATTGTTGTGTAAAGGTATTAAATTCAAGACCCAAAATGGGAGATTTAAAAGTGCATCATCGCCATGCATAGTCTAAACAACGAAAAAAACATTGTGACCTATCGATTTTACCACAACTTTCTCACTCGTCGATCCCTGCTCCGACAGATTTCTTTTAATAGAAACCTGAAAAACAAGGAAATAATGGAACGTCATCTAAATATGTGTGATAAGTCGTACTTAACGATGCTTAAAATTAAATAGCAATATATTGCACTTTCCTAGGGTTCGGATTGGAAGAATAAACACTATGTCCTTCGACGTATTCTTATCTCTTCAGCTTTTAGACATTTCTCGCTCGCCGTAGAAGCCATTTTATCATGTCATCCCAGATCCTTTTCGAACTTGCTTCACTATCCTTAATATGAGAAGAGTAGAGACCCGAAATGGTTTTCTCGCCGCAGTACCACCGGATTGGTGGAAGTTGCATCCGCGAATAAAGCTGCGGCCCATCGGTCGCATTGACCTGTTACGCGGTAGAGGGAGATCGGAATGCAGTTTGGCGGCAAAACATTTACCGGTTCCGGCCCGGCATCTCTTTTCTCTCCACTTCCCGCCCACGCCTGGGCAGCGATGTGGGACATGATTTATTTCCTAATTCACTCCATCTCTCGGATTTACCGCCGCGGGTGCGCGTCAACGCCGATGCTTCTCGCCAGCTCGGCTTTAATCGCCGCTTCATAACTATGCGTATTTATAATTGTTTACCATTTTACAATGACATATTTGGTTTCGTTATTTTATATCATAATAATATATTTATATGTTGTGTTACCATCAGCGCGATATGTTACGTACTTAAATATTCTAAAAATATGTGTGTTTGGGGTATTTGTTACAAGCTTGGTTGTACTATGATATACTTTTTGGATAATTGAGATTTAAAACTTAAAAAAATATGTTTTTTTGGCCGCACTCAATCCTAATAAAATGCCAAAATAGTAAGATATTGAGGTAACACGCATTCGGTGTTAACAACTCTATATTTTAAAATAAAAAATGACTAAATTTCTATAATTTTTACATTCACTTTATAATTTCAACCTACGTGTGTACGTTATATTAAATTTTTCCATTTAATATTTTCCTCCTTATCTTAAAGAGTCCTCATATCGATACATTCTGAATGTGATTTTTGCTTTTGTTTTCTGTTTTTTTATATATATTATTATTATCTACTGTAATATAATGCCGGTAATTTTTTATCACATCTATTTTTAAGCTAAATCAGAAATCTTCAGAAATTTCCTTGCACTGTCTCTATTCATTTCCTAGGTAAGCTGTTGGGGCCGGCTCTTCTCATTCTCAGGCTGTATCTTCTTTGGTTCTGGGTTTCGTTTCATTTAGGCCGTGTCTCTGCAGGATTTTGGGGCATTGAGTCATCCAGGATCTTCTTCTCTCCAGGTCTGGTGTTCCTCTTTCCAGCCAGTCCAGCCAAATCTGAAATGTCGATTCTTGATATAGGAAAATCAGCGCGCGAGATAGGTTCAGTTTGATTTCGCACATTTTATTAATTATCCCGTATTACATTTTTGAAAGGTTAAACAGTGAATAATTTACCATAACAAAACGGTAAATAATTGTCGCATATGAAGGGTGTCTGGTAGCTAGTAACAAAAAGTTCGGGGAAAGTTCTTTACTCAAATTTTAATAGAAAACATCGTTTTCATTTTTTTATTATTATCATATTTTTGGCTTATCTTTTGTAAAACGTTCGACTGTCATCATAGTACTAATAATAAGAATATTAAAATTCATTCGCTTTGATGCACGTCAAATAAAACGATTAAAACCTTGCAGAAGTTGATAAATATATTCTCTTTAGGTTTTTGTCGTATTTGACTTTTATCAAATCGAATAAATTTTAAATATTCTATATGAGTTAAAGTAGTAATGGTCCGACGATTTACAGAAAATAAGTCAGCAATATTGAGAATTTTTTTTTTTTTTAAATAAGTGGCTTATCTCCGAAACTGTCGATATTCCACCCAGTGTAAGGAATATTTTCTTAATTTTAATTAACCAATAATTTAAATTAATTAAAATCGTTGTATAAACCACTTACAGTCTTCTATTCAAAGTTGAATTAAGGACACTCCCCAGAAGTTTTTTTTCTCTATTTTCAGGTATTAAAATATTATATTTCGTGTCACAATGGTGCATTTACTTGCTTGTGTTGCCGTCTTGATATTCGTCGCCACTTAGTTTTCTGCTAAAAAATACATGCCCTTACTGAATAGTAGTGATGAGATAAAAATTCTGGCAGGTAGGTACGTCCACTTGACAACCCCCAAGAAACGTGTAGGTGTTCAGTTGTAAGGAACATTACTAAGTGTGATTTAGAGATTTAGGTTCTAGTGTAACAGTGATGCTCGCCGAGTTACGAAAAATTAATTAATTGCATTGAAGAGTTAAGGTTATTATTACGGTCGTTGGACATATTTCAGTGTAAAATAAACTGGATATTTTATACGAACGTATGTTTAACAGAGAAGCAAATCTCGACGTTTCGCTGAAGCTGAATAATACTATCCGTCAGAACACCTCCCAATTGAGATTATAACAAACGGTTTTATCTCGAAGAATATTGAACCTGTGTGGTTTAGAAAAAAAACTAGATATGTACACAAATAAATGAAAATTTGATAGGTATCCGTAATCCAGCCATCACCGCTTACCGCTTGGCGTATGAAATATGATAAATTGCCGCTCTTTTTTACGTCAAACGGCGCTGTTGCTAGCCGCCCGCGCGCCTGACGTCACTCGCAGACTTCCCGCGCTGTCATGTTGACAGCTCGCCGCGCGGCGCCATGTTTCCCCATTACCCGGCCGGTACGAGCGCCGTTTATCGCTTTCCGAGTTTTTCGGCTGCCCTTGAGTTTGTCTAGAGATTCGAAACTATTTTTCTTTACGCCTACACAATAGTATTACGTACGAAGGATAACAATACATTTTCCGAGTTAGTTTTTAAATAATAAAAATGACTTTCTCAGCAAAAGTTTATTTCCTTTTATTTGTTGTAAATATAGTACAAGTCGCTTATTGTGTTCAGCGGTTATTAGAATCAACCTATATTATGCTCAAACATCAAAAACACATGTATTTTTCGATGTTTGTTTAACCTAGTTTGTCAGTTATTAGAAGCAGGATATTCATGAATAACTCACAGGTAACTAACACATAGAGGGAAATAAGTAAATTAGCGACCATTTTGCCAACGATCTTTTAATTTTAACTTCGATCTAACTTTTATTCCTCTTTTCATTTCGGCCTTAATTAAATGCAACGCATTGTTTTATCCGAAGTCAGTGATGCTAATAGATATTGCCCGACGCATTTAGTTTTTTTTAAATTAATTTGGCTCGTTCTTCTTAAAGATAACTAATTTAAATATGTGCGTCAGTATTTGTTAAATAATACCGCACTGTATTTAAGATCGAGTTAATTGATAGCTTACAATCTATAGTAAAGTAACTAAAATTAGTTACCTACTATTTTAAATGTATTTCATATTGTATTTGTTTTATGTTAGTAAAATTCATTGATACTTAAGTTGTAACGCGACATTCACATACTATACAAAAACATTTTATGAAAATCAGGGGACTCATATATTACAGAATACACTTTTATGGTTGAGACATTATTTTAGGTAATAAATTTAACAGTTGTGTTATCGGTGGAGAGGGACCCAGAGCCGTTTTATGAGAAATAGTTCATCGGCCCTACACCTTCGCCAACCAATTCGCCATTTTTTACTGCTAAAATGGTCATCCTCCCCCTCGCCACTTAAACTTAATGAGTGCGAGCGGCGCCGGGACGCGTCCACTCAAAACCGCTTTACTGTCAACAATAGTAAACAATACAAGAAATAGAATGAGACATGATGTAAGTACATATATGTGAGGAAATAAAATTAAAACCAAAGAATATGAGTCGTAAGAAAATGAGATGAAGAAATGAAAATGAACATAGAATTGCACCGTAGAGACAGTTAAAAATAGTATGATAGTCTATACCCCCGAGGATGAATTAAAATAATATGAGATATAATATCACCGCGCGTTATATAAGTGGGTTTAAATACATTAATTATCTTTATGTCGATTTTAGTTTTCGTATAACATAATTGCCGAATATTAGAATCAGAATATTCGAAGATCTATGTGATCATAGTAACCGGCGCCTAGTGTATAGGAGATTTTTTATCCATGAAATAAGCAGATAGTCGTAAAAAATTACGTCTTTCACGAGACCATGGGCCAACAGGAAAGCATTTCGGTTGTTACGCTCTATTAATACATTAATGTATCCTCGTGACGCTGTATTTTTAGTTTTCACATTATTTGTTACTCTGAAAAACACTTTTGAAATAAGCTAGGCGCTCGCATCCTAGGACTTGACACATTATTTACGTATATACTCTTGAGATACTGAAATTAGCTTCCTCTGTCTAACTATTTCTTTCAGTTCTTAGTCTTTTTTAAACGCTTTTTAGTCATTTATCTTTCCGAAATTATTTTTAACCAAACGCACGAGACACATCTCATCCCCGTGCACGTGCCATTAATGTGGAAAATCACATTGGCAACATTATTTTTTTATGTGTTTCAGATTTTACTACTAATTTGTGTTTCATGTTTTATTTTAAGTGGCGCCATTTTTTTTTGTTAAACAACTAAATTATTAAGAAATTGCTGATTGAAGCATTGATGCTGTTACAGATTGAAG
Organism: Agrypnia vestita; assembly: GCA_016648135.1. Classification (NCBI taxonomy): domain Eukaryota; kingdom Metazoa; phylum Arthropoda; class Insecta; order Trichoptera; family Phryganeidae; genus Agrypnia; species Agrypnia vestita. The sequence continues at coordinate 62,177 of JADDOH010002576.1, read as the reverse complement.
ATCAACGACAATGCAAAAATTGAATAGAATTAATTATTCATAATCGATATAAGTTACCGTCATGATAGTTCATTTTTTGCAAAATAATTTAGAAATATTGAAAAAAATAAATGCAAACTTTGAGATTGCGTATACGGGAATTCACCTGTAAATTTTTTGCTACTAGCTATGTGACACCTGTATAACAATTTCACACCACCGTTTTTTAGAGGAATAGCGCAAATGACAGATCATTCTTGCTCTTGAGAGGTACCAAGAACGATATTCAGAGATGGGAAACAAAAATCTTTTCAAAAAGATTTTTGCGGTGGGGGATTCGCTGGAAAAATATATTCTACCTACGTTAAAATATTTTCAGATGTTAACAAAGTTAAAACTTTACAGTATAAACATTCCCATTTTTAGTTTTCTTTTGAAATGGTTGCCATATTTACAATTGACGCTGTAATGACGTTTATTCTCGCGCTATAAATAATAGCATAAAACATCAACAAGAGATAATGTACCAAGCAGCCGGGCGCGGTGTTAGCGCGAGCGCCCGCCGCAAATTTAAAAATCGTTCCCGCGCAACAAAGTGTCCCACACCGTTTGGAAAGTGTTTTATTGCCGGCGCGAACTGCAATAATAAAATCGTTATCGCGAGCGTAATAATATTATATCGAGAGTAAAAGTACGCGCGGCCGGCTACAGATACCGCAACGGGCAAAGTCGCGAACGTTGACGCAATCGCGCGCGGCCGGACTGCATGTACTGGAATTAGCATGTCGGGCACATTCGAAAAAGGATGCGAGTCGTTCGACGCGGAATCGCAACAGACTTCTGGGCAGCGGCGTAGCTGAACCGGCGATCCGGTGGTCGGAGGTACGATACTCGCTCGAGCTACACCTGTTTTCATAGCATGAATCAGTTTAGATTAGTTTGAGTGAGTGATGATGGTTTTTTTAACGCTGCGACAGCCCAATTTCTGTAGCGAATTATCACAAAAATACTCAGGCTCGTTTGAGAAAATCAGTTGCCGGCAAACTTCTTGAAATTCTTTGACGTAGTAGGCGAATGCGCAGAAGACGAAATTTGGGTCTCGTTGGTGGAAAGGTAGATGCGAAAACTTCCCCCCACTACGACGTAGAATTTCAAGATGTTTGCCGGCTACTGTACCGACGTTCTCTACGTGTACTGTCTACATGTACAAAAACTCGATTTTCGTTTTATTATCTTAAACCATCCAATTTAATGTATATTTTCGGACAATGTTTAAAAAAATTAACATTAACCGAAAATATAAAATAAAATGGATAGTTTAAGATAGTAAAACGAAAATCGAAGTTTTGCAGATTCGACAGTATACGTAGGAGTATTTTATACGTCGCCGAAACCATTCCAATGTTCAAAAATAGAAAAATATCAAGATATTTCTCGAATTTAAATATTTCTACTATTGTGACGGAAGTATTGTCTTTAATTTAATATTTGAACTCTTTGGATGAAGAAATTAGTAAATGTATGTGAAACTAATTGATTTCTAACAACTTTTAAAATAATATTAGTACTTATTTCATATAATACTAGCCATAATCCCATGAAAAATCACGGGACGTAATAATAATTTACAACGACCCTTGCGTGTAACGTGAACCGCGCGCTGATTGACTTGTCACACTCGGGCGCCTGGGCCTCATTAGCGGCTAGTCATCTTCAGTATTGTTGTTGTAATTCCAACCTAATTCAAGCGAGTTACGGACAGACAGACAGACATTCGAAATTAGGATACCTAGTTGTTGATTCATCAAAAACTTATATGCACTGCTTTACGTGATGATTTAAACATCGCTTCGACATGAAATAAACAAGTCTTTTCAAGAAACACTTAGACATCGTGGAGTGGACATATAATCCATATATGTGTAACAAAATATTGTAGAAATGTATTTGAAAGCAGTTAAATCACAATATATTATTTCTTGCGTGTATTACGAAAACACCCTACACTTCTGTGTACACAATGTAATCATAGGTACCAATACATATTATACAGAAGGCCATTTTATCTATTTTGGTTTGGGGCCCAATTTTAGTTACGCCATTGCATCTAGACGTCAATGAAATATTATTGTTTGTTGTGCGGCGCTTAAATTAAATAACCATTGAAGTTTTTTTAGGCAGTAAATAATATGTCGTGAGAGACTCGTAATGTAAGCGGACATGCACATTTAACACTCTTGGCGATATGTCACGTGAGTTCAATGTAAGAAATCTAACAGGTGTATTCATTTTTATTCAACTTCTTATCATACTAGGAAAGTCGATATCTTTACTATTTAATACAGGTATGTATTTATTTTATAGATATCTTTAGAATTTAATATACCTAATAGATAAAGTTGATACAAATCTTAGTTTTTATTTTAAGAACGTGCATTTTTTTTAAATTATCCGCATATGGGTGCTATAGCCAATTACTCTATTCCTTTCAATTAACATGAACTAGTAATGATAATTATATAATAAGACTAACAACGTAACAGAAGTTGAGTGAAATAAAAATGTAAAGTAATTAGTTTTATTAAGGAGGAATACGTACCTAGAAAATTTTCTTAAATGAATGTCTTAAGAAAGTGTGGTGAAAATTTCAAGCAAAAATTAAAAAACAAAAGTTATAGCTGGTAATAGTGACATCTATTAGTTGATTAGGCGCCGCGCTACACGCAGGTAGCTACCAGTCGGGCTCTTTCATAATAGAAACGTTAGACTTGTTTCTATTACGTTTGTGAAGAGTGCTCCATGATATGGGAATTCTAAGCAAGGTGGAGGTTATATTGTGAACCTGGAATTGATGATTTTTTATGTAAGTCGCAAAATTTCGCGATTTATTCATTGCCCAATTTTCAAACGCGTTTTACTAGAAACCATGTTTTAAAAATCGGTGACCAAAATATCTCGACAACCACTGAACCGATCAACTTGAAATTTCTAGTGGTTATTTCATACATAATTATCTACTGTTTGTCGTAGGATTTTTTAAGTGACTTTTATTGACATAATAAACCGTTTTTTTTCCTAAAAAAAGCTATTTTAAATTCAAACGCCCTCCATTTTGGCAAAAATCAATATTTCCAAAAAATCCTACGTCAAAGACTGATTATAGTGTAAATTTTGATAATCCTATGATTATAGATGAAATGGAAGTGGTCACCGCGGAGGACCTTTTTTTCGGCAGTCGACAGAACACAAGAATTTTCCGCCAATGTTGAATATTTTTTAATAAAAAAAATTTAACATTTTTAAAAGTAGGTATGTATGTACTTTAACGTAGAAATGATAACCAATACCATAATTCATATAGGTTTTCTTTAAAAAATCACAAAAATTGCCTTTTTTGCTCTTCATAGGTGGGTATTACCCCTTAATATAATAATTCAGGGGACACGAAGGATGATGGGCTTAAAATTGTTGAGTCTGATTTAATTGCAGCTTTCACTGCTTCAACAATTTTCATAGATTTTTGGCCCCGAAAACCGTAATTTCCTGACTTAATTGACTCTAATACTTATTGAAGTTATACTTCTTTTGGCGCATTAGAGTAAATTTTTATTGTAACAGAAGTTGCGCGAAATGTGAAATTTTAGTTTGCGACGAAATGCGTTTTTTATCCGGCGCACCAGAAGAACGACGCCATATTGAATTCTTGTCAGCTGTCAGATTCTGTTTACACGCGAGTTCACAAATGTTTCGATTGTTTTTTAAGAAATTTTACCCCAATTATTATAAATATTCGAGGTAACATTTATGTATCTATGAATTTTAATTCTTCCCATTAAATTCAAAAAATAATCAACGATCAATGTAGATTTTCAGTTTACTTCATCTTTTTTTAATAAAATTTAAAATAAATTAAATTTTAATGAATATTATTATAAAGTTCTGCAGCTTAAGTGTTATTTAAAATGTGACAGCTGTTTCGGCTTCTAAGGCCATTATCAGACTGTTTGATAATGGCCTTACAAACCAAAACGGTTCACAATTAAAATAACACAACCTGCAGAAATCAATAATAATATTTATTTAAATTTAAATTATTATAAATTTCATTAAAAATAAACATGGGAGTTCTACAAACTAAACATTAAAACCATAAATAAAAAAAAAATACAACACACCTACTTCAAGCGTCATTTATACATCATTTTGTATTTATTTTAGTTTTTAAGTATAACTTCTACCGCGCGTACATGAGTAAACGCACGATTTTCTTCTCGTAGAGATCCGCAACTGAAAACTATTTTTAATTTTATATGTCTATTCCAAATTTTTATTGACTCTTACAAGCCTTTGTAATTAATATAATTAATTAATAATGTCTTACATTAATCTTTCTCTGCAAGGGTAATTAGAATCATTATCTAATGAATATATTCCGTTGCAGTGATGTCGACGAAATAATTATGCGCAATACTGATGCAGCATCCAAATCTACTGTCGGCAATGCGGGGATTGTATGTTTTGCGAACTTCTGCAGCGAGCCACTTACCTAACATTACATCTCAAAACGATCATTACCTGAATAAGTTATGAAATTCGTGAGTCTGAGCTCATTTGTTACGGTTATATATGCAGAAGAGAACAGACAACACAGGAGATACGAAAGGTATGCTAAAGTTGTCAGTGAAAAGCATTAATTATTATTGTAATTAATATGACTATTCTCGTAGAACGTTTGAGCGTTATGTATTTTGTGCAATCATCTCATCAATATTTATTTACATTATTTACTAGCAATATTTATGCATACAACTCCAGACCCTGTGCCGTGCAACGTGACGAATTGTATAGACGCGACCTGAATTTATTTACAAATATATTGTAGTCTACAATTACACCGTAGAGACAGTCTGAACCATAAATTATTTCAAATGTTAAACAAGGTTTTAGTGCTTGCTTCTGTTTTTTCTCTAAAATCTCTGTATAGAACATTAAATAAAATAAAACAAATAAAATTTGAGGTAATGGCCACGGTATTCTCTTTATTATAAGATAATTTTATGCTAGTGTCTTCGTGCAATTTAGCTACACTAGTATATACAATTTAGCAACACTAATATAGCATGTCTTTACGCTATATTAGTGTTTAAATATGATTGCGATATCACAATTTTCGAAATAAGTTTGCGCAATTCACAATGGTGGTCCTGGCGTACGTATTATTCTTGATGAAATGGTAAACCAAACACAAATCAGCTGTCAAATTGACTGTCGCTGAAAAAAGTATTGCCAATTCGAAAACAAACCTCTAAAAAAAGATCCCCTGTTTTTAAAAACTAATTGCATAAAATTATCTTTCCAATAAAGTATTCTATGTCATAAAAATAGCTGAACTGCACTTTGTGTTCATCATTCAGATCATTGGGGCATTTTGCGTCCCGTTTCCATGGAAATTAAACGCACTCCTTGAATTAACTTCTTGTAATTGCGGCCTAAGTCCGAACAGTTGGCCTCATTTCACGGCGAGCGGATGCCGTCACTCGTATTGTCATTGCGCAAATAAGTACATGATCTGTGACGAGAGAGTGTTATAATGTGATGATGGAAATGGTTGTACATACTTGATCCTGCCACGGTACGCTCCTGCTGAGCTTAACCGTTAGGCCCTTCTCGCATGGCGATCCATCATTCTTTCCTTGGCGCTTCTTCAACTGCGTCGGTGCTAACCATTTAATTTAAGAAAAACAAATGTTTAATTTGTTTCGTTAAATTTTATTGTTATAATTCAATTAAAAGGAATTTTCAAATGGATACTTACCGAAAAACTTATAACACTATTTGAAGCATTTGATGTGTAGATTTACTTATCTAGAAGAATGCTCAAAATAAGCTGGAAATGGAAAAAAAATCAAGATCTGATACTTCTGATCTCGAATCTCACGATACAGGGAAAGATCGCTGGAAATTGGTACCCTGGAAGAAGTAAAACATTAGTGCTGACGAACCTGAGAACAGTAGACTGCTTTTCCGGGTCGCAGTAAACAGTGAGGATAGCTAATAAAGTCCGTAGAATGGATAAAACAAGAAAATAGGAAGAATATAAAATAAAATGCTTAAATGCCTTGGGGTTATACATTCTGTCGTAACTACCAGCGTGCAAAGAAATTAAATAGGTCTACTTTCAACATTCATACTCAACACTTGTATTGGGTGCAGATGGATCCTGTTCACTACTCGTATGATTATGGCAGATCGTGAACTTCAAATTGCTGCATGGAAGAACAGGTCTTCAGAGGGCCAGTGTTTATTGTGCTTACAAAACACGGAATAACTATTGAGGAAAATATTTCGAATCATCAGTATCAGTACATAATTTGCGAAAATTATCTGATATCTTGCATATCGAGATTTTTGGCGGTTATAATAATTTAAAGTTTTATTTTATTCATAAAGAAAAATAATGGTCGTCCCATTTCACATCTCCCGCTTACCCGCTAAGCCATATTAAAATTGATTGTGAGTTATAACATATAAATTATGTAGGCAATATAAAGTTTCGATAAATGAATGTTTTGTTAAGAGTTTTATGCAAATCGTGAAGAAATCTGCTCGCGTGTCGGTGAAAGAACGCCGATTATTCCATTTCCGTAATGGCTGGTTTGTCGCGTTAATCTACTCATTATTATCTGTCCAGACACGTTCACTTATGCGTTACCAAGCTGCGTGCAATAGAGAGCAAATAGAAAAAGTTTTTTTTATACTTCATCACTAATGTTTCGATCTTCTTAATCCCATCCCCTTTTATTCGAATCGGGTCGGAGGCCTATCGCTCGGACAACATTTTTCCACCGCTCTCTGATTTGTCGTTTCTATGTTCTTCTGGGTTGTGTTCTTCCTTCTGGCACTGGCGAAAAAATCTATTTAAGCAGGCTTTCATTTCCCACGCGGGGGGATATGTCCACCCTAGTTGAGATTTTTGTATTTGGAGCGGCAGCGGGTTTGATTCGATCCTTAAACGACATCGCCCCGCCACTTCTCTTAAGTTTCTCATTTATGCACACTGGATTATCTTCTGACTTTCCTCCGTTTTCTTTCTTGATGCTCGACGGGTCAAGGAATTAGGATTGGATAAGCTAGCAGTTTTCTAAGGTTACTATGTAGCCCAGTAATAAGAAATTGGCAATGTTTAAGTCAGTATACACCTCCGCCCTGACCTATGGTCTTCAACTTATTGGATGTTTGGATAAATCAGGATAATACTATTTGTCTCGTGGCAACTCTGTTGATTACACTTTGAAGGAGAATCCTAAAAAAACTTTTATAATAAATAAACCATTATTATTATGAACCTTGTTATACTTTTCTCACATAAGGATGATCTTGACGTATCTTACATGTCCCGTAATATTTAAAATACATCGTTCTCACGATACATAAACAAAATGAACAGATAAGTCCTCTTCTCTTTGGAAATACCGGCTGTGAAAAAACATAATTAAATATTCTCACCGTGAAGGCAATAAGCCCACATGCAGATTGACAACTTTGTGTAGCTTTACGTATGTCGTAATTTTTGTAATAAGTGTCATAATATTTTCCCTACATAAAACATTGGTATTCTATGCAATGACTATACGCTGTCTACTCGTTCATTTCTTTTATTCGTTCTTTTTTTTATTTATTATTCTACTTTACCGTGTTTCACCGCCGATCATCATCCTCGTGACCGCCATTCACACATTGTATCGTATTTATGTATGACTGTGAGAATTGGCACATACCAAGCTGCGAATAGGTCAAAGAAAATCTTTTTTTAAAAAAATATTTTATTTAGTTTCCTTTTTATATAAAAGCACGACCCAAAAACAAATTACAGTTGTCGTAAATTTACTAAAACTTAAATTGCGACAAGAATATATTACATTTCTCCACTTGGAATTGAGAAATGGCCAATTCAAATCGATTACAAAAGCATGCCGCGAGCTTTTAAAATTAGTTTGTGTGTTGTCACATCACAGCGCGTTAACGTCAAATATATTCTTTTTTTCGTCTTACAGAATTTGACGCAACGTCAGAAAATCTCACGCCTAATTTCTCTCGATTGATTCGTTCTCCCACGTTTTCCAGCAACGTCAAATAAGACGAGTTCCCGGGATGTGTCAGTCGGAGGGCCTCGCTTAACGGCTCGAATTTTGTTCCCCGAAGCGTCCCTCGGAACTGCGTCCCGACGCGGTGTCTATTTCGGCGCCGGTCACGCGACCAGTATCCACGTGATTCCCAAACGAAAAAATCCATCAAGTAACCGATCCTCGAGGAATATTTTTACGATTCCTTTAAATAACATTGTGTAACTTAATTTTTTATACGTTTATATATTTTTGCTTTATCTTACATATTTACCTTAAATATATTGCGCTCCCCACAGCAAAGTCTCGAAAAAAATACTACAGTTAACCCATGATTTAAGAACAAAATTCCCGGTCCATAGGTCATATATAAAAATTAACATATTGTTTGTTATTTTTAAGAAACATATAAATGGGGTGTTTTTTTTAGAGGTATAGAACTTTGAAGTAAAATAAAATACATACATAAAAATATCATACCTAGTAATGGCCATGGTACTTATTGGCTTTATTGTAAAGATAATTTTATGCAATTAGTAGTCAAATAAAGGATTTTTTGAGGTTTTTATTTTGAAGCTTCCAGCTAAAGCCAATTTGACTGCTGGCAGCTGATTTGTATTCAGTTTGGTTTGCCATTTCACCTTTATTAGACTTGCGCCAGGACAACGCTTGCAAATTGTGCAAATTTATTTCGACAATCGTAATCATATTTAAAAACTAATGGCATAAATTTATCTTTCCAATACAGCCACCATGGCCATTACCACGACTTTTATTTCATTTTAAAGTTCTATACCTCAAAAAAACACCCAATATATATATTTTTTGAGAATGTTAACTTTTCTTTGATACTTTTAATTGTACAAACGTATCTTATATGAATAAAAATTAGTATATCCCAAACTTTTTAACACATATTTTTATACATTTAGTATTCGGACAACCCACCTTTTTTTAATACTCTCGCCAGTAACATAGAGGTTTAGCTGTATTATTTAATATTTGACCTTAAAACATTTTAATAGTTCTAAAATGTAAATAAAGATATAATTAATTAATATTAAATGTTTTACCATGCAACCATATCAGGATTAAATTGGTATATGACATACTTATCGATACAGATCGCAGCCAATATACATAAACACACAAAGTTACCAGTCATGTTATGAATCTTATTGCCAATATTCGGAAAGTAATATTTAGATATACATCGAACTATCATTGCCACAAAACTACCTGAATGAAATAAAAATGTTAGGAAATAACTTGAAGAATAGGAGAACGAAATGGATGGAATGAAAAAATATTTACTTTCGTGGTTCGGGTATGATTTATGAAAAGATGTGTGTTAGGATATAAATGTGAATTATATTATCTTTTCTGCCTATTCCTATAAATACGGCGAGATGTGCGGGTAAAATCCGATAATTGGGGCTGTGAAATTTATATTTCTTCAGCATGGCTTGCGAGGTGTATTTAGCCTCGGACTGGAACTTTTAAATGAAATGTCGCAAGGAATCTGTACTTTCTAATTGTCAACAGACAGGAAATTTCTTACAAAAATGCGAAACATTGTATATGTAAAAAAAGAGAATATTTCGTATTCAAATCCATCCAATAATGATAATATGTGTGTCCGTAACTTCCTAGAATTTATAACAATTTGATTCCGTTTCCATTATTAGTATGATAGCTGATCTTATTATCTTATTATTAAATAAAATGAAAACTTTATTTCGTTCTCAGAATGAGGTGAATAGAAACTGACCGGTGAATTGCAACAATTCTGTTAAAAATTCAGTCTTACAATTACTTAAGAAAAAAGTATTTTAGTTTGTAATTGAATTCCTATACACTTTTTTGTTTTCCCTAATATATAATAATATAAATAATAATTAATTACTTAATGTAAAGTTGTAATTCAAATATAAATAGTCCGTCATTGTTAAAGGGTGTTAAAGCTTGTAAAAATAATAGTATCGTAAGCGTAATATTATTAAAAAATCCGCTCTATTTTTTCACCTGTACGATGATTTGATACAGAAATTATTAGGTATTTTTTTAATTGATAATTAATTCGTTTAACAATGCTTATGTGTAATATTCTTATGCAATCATTTTGGAGTTTAGGGATTAGCTAAACGAAGGTGAGTATCAGAGAAGGTAAAAATTAAATTATCTAACGCGATTTACTGAGGGGGTCTTTAAAAAAATATTTTTAATACCGCACTTAATACACAAATTCAAATTGTCGCACGTAAAATGAAAATAAATTGTTCATAAATGAAAGTGTTCGCATTGAAGCGCGGTTATGGCAGCGATTTTGTGTCATACTCTGGCGGCCATAAATAAGCCACCGACACAGTTACGAAAACAAAATAAAAGTCAAGTTGATGTTCATCCCGCGAGGAGGGGGGGGGGGGTGACGACCCTCACCCTCACCCCCACCCGCCACCGATTACCTAATTTGTTTACCTTGGCGGCTGCCGGAGACGTCCTCTTGTCTGTCCGCTAAGTACGCCCCGTGGGAAATGGAAATCGGGTTCACAGCGACACCGCGGATGTATCGTTATCTATTTTTTCAGGAAATAAGTTAAAACAATCAGTGGCGAATTTAGTTTGTCGGTTATATGGTTACAGCGGCATTAGCGATGGTATTTTAACTGGTGACACCAAGCGTCATTTGAGATTTGTATCGGATTGTTTGAACAATTGGTAATTGATTATTCGCAATTCGACAGGCAACCATTGGTACTATGGGAACAGTAGTATCTCAATTACCCATAATCGATACAAGCAGATGTAAACTTCAAATAATTGTACCGTGCGTAACCGGTTAAATTAGCCGTTTGACTGTTACCATCACTATGTCCATGGTTTTATTTTATTTAATCCGGGATATATTATATTCCACTATTTTTGCGTCATTATTCATTACTAAATGCTTTATTTAACATAATTTTTTAAGCACACAGTTTTTATTAATTTTGATATTGCGTTTAATTTCCTTTTTTTTTAATTAATCGTCATTGCTTTATTTTTATATTTGTTGATATCAATTTTCATTTTTAATTTTCTTCTTCGACCAAAAAATATTGTATTTTAATCGCGTTTTCTTACTGTAACGTTAGCGAAAATTAAGTATATCAGGGCGTTGTTGATTTAATCTTATAATTTTCAATTCATGAATAAAGATGTGTGTATGCAATTGACACCTGTCTGCTACGATACTCGCACATCCTGCCACTGCCAAGGAATTAAAGTCAAAAGTAACGTATTAAATTGATGTATATTATGTAGCTGAGATAACATTAAATTTATGTCAAGATTCTATTTACTAAACGGCCTTGTGGTTGTTCACAAAACAATATTATATACCCACTATACAGATTTTATCGTAATGGTTTGGGTTCTGTTTTGTTGCAATATTTATTTATATATCAGTGCTTTTAATCTTGTCTCAAAGATTTGTTGGTAAAGTAAATTTTTTTCTTTCCAGAAATACAATATACATGTAAAAACATGTATAATATTCATCACATGAAGATTGACGAAGTGCACAATGTTATACAATATCTATCAAGACAAGATTAATAAGATAACGCAAACCAATGGGAAAAGACCAGATCCATATTTTTATACAACATTTTTCTATGCCATATGTGCCATTTTAAACCATTCCATAAAAATTCGTAACCATTTATTAAGATTTTTCACTGAGTTATTTTGTTACTGGCAACACTTCCAAGAGAAGCAGTCCCTGTAACCATCAGGTAAATGAGTGCATGATCCGAAAAATTTTGAGAAATAATAATTACTTTTAGATTCCTAAATAATGTTACACAGTCGTTCTTTTTTTTGTATTATTTATTTTTTAAAAGCGTGGGCAGATTTCATTGCCAGTGCATAATATATCCATTGTGCCCGGACACGCGAGGGCGAGTCTGCAAACGTGTCAAGCTTCGGAATTTTAAAATGAATTAACAAACACGACAACGCTGTCATTAGAATGCGGCATATAATTTACCGAAAATTTTGCATTGAGAAGCTAATTCGATTGTTGTGCATGGTGAAATTTAAAATACAATTTGACTCGGACATGCGGTAGGCACATAATAGAGGCCCCTAGCGTGGGCCTATTTACATCTCATGCTCAATATAAATATGATAAATTCGGTTGATGCAAAAGTTTTAATTTTTTTAATGACATTTACAAAAAAACTCCGAAGTAACGAACAATATCTGATTCAAGCTAGTCTATTATGTAAAGAAGCTTTCTTTTCACTTTATATTCAGTTTTGGCTTAGCTAATGTCCTTGTGATCTTTTAAAATGCCTATCGATAAACTGCATGTAAGTCCTGTTTGCTTTATGAATTTCGTGAAGGCAACACCCCGATTGTGGCACCCAAAAACCTTTCCGATGTGTACGGAGAAGAGTCACTAAAGTTCGACTGACATACATGTGGTTTTTAAAATTACAGTCCGGCGGCGGATTTTTCATTGACGAACAAACCAAGAACTAGGCTTCCTTCGAAGTCTGTCGACATGTTGAAGGTCACGTTAAAATACCAGAGAGATCACGTTAAAGATGAAACTCGACCAATCAACTGTGGCGAGGCATCTGAAGCGCGCAGTGACGATTTCGCGGTACGATGTTCAGGCTCATCAATGACACGAACCTTTGCATCGATTAGTGACAGGAGATAAAAAATGGTTAGTTTACGATAACGTGACATGAAAAAAACATTGGGCTAAGCATGGGTAAGCCCCCCTTGACCACTTCACAAGCCGAAATGCTCTGTGCTTGGTGAGATTGCAAGGGCATTGTTTATTATGAGCCCCTAGACCATAACCAAACAATTACAGTCGAACGGTATTGTGAAAAATTGACAAAACTAAACAATGCACATAAAATTATATAACTCATTTACGCCATGTGATAGCGTTAGTGACGGACATTGTTACAAAGAGAATTGTGCTTCTTTTGTTTTTATATCTCGTTATTTTATATGCCTCATTATTTGCGTCATTGCCTTAGTGGCGTACATTGTTACATAGAGAATTATGTATTTTGGTGACAATTATGTTTCAAAGTCAAAACGTCAAATTACTTTTCTTGTCGTTTCGAGAAGTTGATTTTGAGAAGATGAAGAAACAGTTTGTACTATATATTGGAAGAATATCTAGTTCAGAAATTGCAGCGCGTAAATTACGTCATAGGTGTTTAAAATATCTCAATTTTAACGTAGGTATGACTCATTTTGCAAAGAAATGCATCAACACGTTTTTAAAAGTGCTCCCAGAACGCGCTCACGCTGTAAACAAAACTCATTTGGAGGCGAAATTGACATCTCGCCAAAACTTCCTTTTCATATTTTATTAAAAAATGGCTAGACACTTTTCTAAAAAAATATTCTCGGGAAATCTACACTGGCTGTGACAGTTTTAAACATTGGGGGTGTCAGCCAAGCCGCCTGCCGCGCACCGCCTTATTGAACATTCCGCGCGCGTTCATATTATTGCGTTATTTGGAATGTATCCAGAGGAGCATTTCTCCAACTAGCTGAATAGAATGAAGCCTATTGGATTGCGATATACTATATATGTGTTGCCCGTATTATAATTATACCATCTGTGGGATCGCCGATTTAGGTATTGATACAATGATTTACTGAAACAGTTGACGGTTTTTAATATTGTCTACCAAGATCAACAAATTTCTCGCAGAACAAAGTTGGGCTGGAGTGCATTCGGACGCCTGAATTTAATTTTCAAAAGTTTTAGACCATTGCATACTTTCAGTGCTCGCTTTGGCTGTTAAACATGGACTCAACAAAAGAAAGAAAGATAGATGCACATAACGTAGGGGGGCATCACAGGAAAATAAACTTTTTAATTAATATAGAATTGTAAAATTCAGAAACAAATTCTAATTTGTAATTTTAAGTAGGTAGATTCCAAATTCGTATTTCATAGAAAATAGTCGTAGTAGGTATGTATCCATGTATTGGTTTCCTTTAAATTTTAAATACAAAAAACGCTGAAGACTACAGATACACACTGGACAATAATTACATTATTTAAACGCCAGTATGCAATTGAAGAAAACATACGCTTTTAAAATGTTTATTATCTAAAAGTAGTAGCAGTTTTAAAACTAATAATTATTCTGAAAACATTTTTGTATATTTTAAAAACATTTAATCAAAAACATATCGATTTTCAAATCCCCGCGTCGCTATAAAATTAATTACAAATAAATTTATCTGGATTTCATCGGTTATTAATTAATCTCATTATATACACATATAATTATCATGTTAATTTAGAGGATTTTATTAGCGATAATTGATTCTTTTTTTTGTTTTTTCGTATTTTTCAACTTACTACCTAAATACTACTAAATAGGCTGTTTGATTTCCCAAAAATGAATCTCGTGTGATCAACAGATTATAGACAAACGATCCAAAACCAGTTAATGAAGGAGGAAGAAAATAGTTCCCTTTCCCTGTTTTAATTTTTATGACAGATATCAGGGCTGTAATAAAATATTAAAATGGTCATGTTTTCCATGGACGTGGGACTGCTCGGCCCTCGTCCGACGAGAAGTGGCCTATTATTGAAAGTAACGACCCGCGTGCGGTAATTAATCTGGCAGCGCGGCGGGAATTATTACCCTCGCACGCTTTTGCGGGCACATTTCCAAAATGTCTTAACATTTTCTTACGCTTGTATGACCAAATCTTCATTCTCTCCTCGTAGGTACGTTCGTTCTCAAGATTTAGCGCCACGCAATACATATTTATTACAAAATGCTACATCATACCTATTTGTATCATTTGTAGATGAAATCTGCGCAGTAGATATTCTTTTTTAATAAAAAGAATGTCTACTTATTTCTTTTTATATTATAAAAATAGATATGCATATATAGAATACGTGTCACATCAATATTAAGATTTCAAACTAAGCGAAATGCTCGTGCTATGAAAATAGGGCTAACTTGCTGGTTTTCTGGAATGAGGCTCGAACCCGTGATCACTGGCCTAATACCGTTTTTTTAGTAGTAAAGAATAGTTTTACGAAAAAAGGCACAGATTTCATTTAATGGGAATTTTTGATTGGGGGCATTGTAAATGCAAAAATCTAATTTAATCTTTTTAACTTTTTCTGTAACTACTGATCAAACAACCGATCTTTAATGACTAGACGAACAATCACGTCTTATTAACTTGTTGGAATAGTTGGATACTAAACGGTAGGTATGTTTGTCAATAAATTAATTTACTTTATTGTAAGAAGTTTACGTATTTTTAAGTAATTAAATTTTTTAATGATTAGTAAGTATAGAACACTGTTCAGACCTGGCACAAAATTCTTACCCCGTCCATATTTGTACTGTCTTTCCGATTTACGTGCATGCACCAGATCTTTCATGGTTGTCTTTTACTCCCGATACAATACTTGCGTCGTATGTCTTCCTTAATCACGTAAACACCACCACCCACGATTGAGAAATATTACGTATTAAACTCGCGTAGTTCACCCCCGAGAATATAATTTGAAGGGGTCCATCCCCTTCTTTTTCGTTTCACAGCCCTACATATATAGAAATCTATCTGTGGTGAGTTGATTCCTGCAGCCTTTCCGGATTTCAAATTAAATCGTAGCTCACGTAACACAACAATGGTTAGCGCATTATATACAACAATATACTTCACTACCACGACACCCAGAATAAGGCTGAGGTCGATGCAGAAGTGTGTGCGCTCCTTGATCGCAGTGGTTTTTCTAATGATCGGTGGGTAGAATCGTTGCCGTACGAGAATGCGCTTCGAATACATTGATAAGTTGGTGTATAATACGCATGAGTGATGCGAGACTACTTGACCTGAGTATGAAATCGGCAGTCAAAACGACAATATGTTGGATTTGGCAGTGACAAATCGTTCATTCAGTGTATTCGGTGGACATCCTTATAAAACGTATACAGAAGATAGATAATATTTTAAATTTTAATTTAAAAAAAATCGGATACTTTTTGTCATTGCTATCAAATGAAAACCGAGGGTTCATAATTATTAATGATTATCGCAATCGCAAAAAATAGCCTCTGGACCTCCACAGGATAATTTCAATGCTAGGACCCTAAAACTTTACTAAATATTTTAATTTTAATTTTTGTAACTTCGCATATGACGTCTGCAAAAAAGAAACAAGTTTTTAAAAGTTAAGTTTAGTTCTTAAAGGTTGAGCTTAGTTCTAAATTTTGAAGGCATAAAATTTTATAGATGTGGAGTACATGTATTCGTAACATTTCAGATACGTAAATCAATGCATTCCTTCTAAATATTGCAACGTGTTTGAACAATTGTCGTATGAACTATTTGTGGTTGCGTTGCCCTCGAATTAAATAGACCAAAGAACTCTTGGGTGACTCATCGCTCATAAAAATCTTACAGAGAAACAGCCTGGATGAAAGCGATACCCAGAATCGAAGAAAACTTAGCCTGAGAACGAGAAGAGCCGACCCCAACAGCCTTACTAGGCAATGAGTTGGGACAGTGCAAGGAAGAAGAAGATTTATATTTCTTTATATTGCCTGTGTATTTTTTCTTCCCTCTCATACCACACGCAAGAATCATAATTGTTTTTGGTGAGATATATACATACAAAAAAATTGAATTGTAAACATTTCTAGCATCGTAATAAAATAATATATATATTATTAATTAAATAAAAAATAAAAATGCTTAACAACTTTTTAGGGACGGTTTTTGGTAGGGATAGTAATATGTAGTTAATTTTTTTTGCGTATTCCACCAATAAAACAACACATTTTCGAAAAAATCTTTGCTTTGGTCGTGACTTGGAAGCAATTCATTACAAACAAAATAATTTGAATATGTAAATCCATGCCCTACTTTGATTTCTTCCGAAAATGTGTAAGAATATAATGAAATGCATTGACATAATTTAGACTTATATATGTATTGTGTACACATTATTATGCACAACCGGCATTGTATAATATTTTGTGAAACGACAAAAATCACGTAAAAACAGAGATTACCTTTAGTAACCCCATCAATCATGTTAGTATTTCGCGTCTTTCAAAGTTAAGTGCCATTATATATTATTACGTCTATCGGCCGTATTCTGAAATAAGCATTATTGTTATTTCTGTATCTTGATAGTTATTGTATAACATTGTAATGCCGCCAATTTTGACGTTTTAAGTTTGACAGGTTTGATATTGATGTGATCATATTGATTCAATCAATCAGAAAGTTCTAAAACGTAAACAAACGTTAAGTTATTCACAATTATGAATAATGAGATTATTATAAGTTTTTCACGGTCATTCAGAATCTTCTGGTTTGTGTCTTTTGGAGTATTATGCCGGCATAATACCCGAAATATACAAACCAGAAGATGAATAATGAGATTTGTAACTGATTTTGAATTTATTAATTTCAAACCCGTCAAACTTAAAAATTCAAAATTGGCGGCATTACAATGTTATACGATAACTGTCAAGATACGGAAATAGCAGTATTGCTTATTTCAGAATACGACTGTATTTTTCAGTACGAGCATTTTGAATTTCATAAAATGATGTATATACAAAATCAAGAAAAAATTATCTTAAAATCAGTGGATCAGGTGAGGGTTTTTGCACAACGCGTAGTATTTAAGTCCACGTTGGATGTACATAATTTCGTATTGTGTCACTTTACTTTTCAATGAGCGATAATATCAAAATAAAAGGCAGCTGTGTCTGTATACTAATTTCTTGGGATTCTCCAGTTTTGAAACGAATCGAGAGAAGCTCGTCCCGTTCGGAAAGCCGGGTACACGTGGGCAATCACGTGTGAAGTATTCAACCAACAGGTGTAGTTTCACATTCCCCTCAGTTTGTTCACTTTTTTGTAAACACGCGCGTGTTTTATCACATCGTAAAATGTTTGTTTTGATCTAAATAAATATCAGGTTCTCAAAAGATTTGTCCTTGTTGGTGACAGTAAACTTAAACTACAGAAAATAATTGTTTACACATTAAGCATATCGCTTTGTTGATACATGGTATCCATATTTCCAATACTGCAAATTCCATATTTTCTCAATTCATTTTATTTCTATAGGTCCCTGATAAAATTTTTGGACTTCTGAAAAAGCTGAAAACTAAAACCATTTATTAAATTAGTGTTTCTCATTATAAAAATGAACAACATGTTTTATATTCTATATAATTGTGTGGCTATTGAACCTTAATGTAACTAAGAACAAAATTTCAAATCGCAAAGAAAGAACGCTGATAGCTGATATATTAATGACAAATCTCCGAGGCGTACCTATAAATAGGTATAAATAAACAAATTTGCAGTCACTTTTGCAATTGGAATAATCGGGTGAGGTGCAGCGCATAAGTGCAGTCCAACTAATATACCTATATATGTAAATTTAAGAAAATAATTACTAAATCATATTGAAAAAAGGTTTTGATTATCTCCACTACACAACCTTTTCCTGACTTCAATGTTTCAACTGTTAGTGTACTTTATTAAAAAACATCTTACCGCATCTACAAAGATTATTTTACTCACAAAATCCATTAGACAGAAGTAAAGATAATATAAACATACCATTATTGAAAACAACTACCCAGTTTCATTATTCATTTATAAAAATTAAATTGTCTAATGAATTGGATGCTGAAATCAAGCTAGAAACAATAAATTCATTTTATTAATTAAAAAATAATAAATATCAGGTAACATCACGTTTACGTTAAAAAAAGACTTAAAACGCACCCTTTTGTAAAATCCTTTCCATCAAATTACATACTAGTGTAGGACTAAACGATGTTAGTGTAAAGCGCCCTTGAGGTGATTTTTTTACGAAAATGGCGCTATAGAAATTGTCCATTTTTATTATTATTATTATTATTACATTATTGTGATCAAAAGTCCCATTATTAAGTGCTTCTTCCCACTTTGAAACTTCCCCTGATGTACTTATTCTGAACTTTTTCCAGTCTTGCCCTCCAACTCATCCGAAACATTTTGATTTCATTGGTGCTAGTGATAAGCAAAACTATCATGTTTACCGTGAGTATAACCATTATTTGAGATATCTGGTTGTATCGGTGACTGGTAACTGTTTTTCGCAATTAGAGGGCAACCATCGATACGTTAAATAAACAACAGTTAAATCTCTGATGCCGATCATCGATACAATCAATTACAAATCTCAAATAACGGTTTTGACCATCACTAATTGATCGGTGCTCATTTATTTATTGTTCGAGGGACGCCTTCACTGTCCGTCACTCCGCATCTCGTGGCGTAGCGGGTCGTGCGGCTGTCTTGTATATACTCGATCTTTGTTTTGATTTTCTTCACTCTCGCAATACACATAACAATATTATTATTAGCTGTATGCATCGGAAAATTGATTCCTAATCCTCACCCGTCCATTAGAGCCGTATTCAAACCGACATGCAAGCCAATTTGTTTGGAACAATCGCTCTTCCGATCGTTCTAGCGTTAACGTAAGGAGATGAGCGAGACGGCACATTGCTCCGAGCCAATTGGTCCGCGTATCTGCGCCCGACAGAGGGGGCTCGCGTGCAGTCCTCACGGTAAACACACATGTCATAACAATCAATAATCGCTCGTAATTTTCTTTCACAACACTAACTTTTCAAATGCTATTTTAATATTGAGTTCATAGTCAACTCGTTAAAGCTAGAAATCGGCATGAAAATATTATGGTTTATGATCTACGTAAAACGTCAACTGTTTCTGATTTAGAGCCACTAAAATGAGTATTTTGATGGTCTTAGGGTTTGTCGGTTACTAATAAATTAATATGGCGACGGAAGATTCAGGTCAGTCATGGGAAGATACTTTTTTTAAAATTATTTTTGTACTAGGTCGCCCTATGTTGTATGCGTGTCTCGTAACTAGTAGCGAAAACTTCTTCATTCAATTTTGAATAGAAAATATTTTTACACTTTGAGTGAAATGTCGACAGTTACGGATATAAGCGACGTCACCGAGGTTTTTTTTTCAATATTTCTGAATTATTTTCTGTAAAATGTTGGTCTATCACCACAATCAAATGTACAACACTAGCACTAGCATGTAAATATCACAACACACCACAACCATAGGAATATTTACTATGTAATGCTGCAATACCATACAGAGATACAGGTAACTAAATCGTGCATCAAAATATTACAACTTATCGACCTGTATCACAAAACAAACAGTAGGTTCCGCATGACCGCCCTTTTTTTTAATTTAAGAAGGTAGTATTGGAGATGAATACATATTTTATTCAATACCCATTAACGCCAATCTTGCATTTTGATACTTTTTAGAAATGCACATGGTCGATAATTAATATATGTCCGTCCTTTCATGCTTAGAGCCGGTTGTATCTACTTTGTTTATAGTTTAGCTCGTTTAAAGCTAAATTTTTTCGAAAACGGGTTCATTGATGGAAAACGCAATAATCTACGCTTTGCACAAATGATTGCTATAAACCAAGTTGATACAACCGGCTCTTAGTGGGTTGATCGGGTAACGAAGTTCTTCGTGAATTCAGTATGCACACTGAACCCACATTACAATTTAAAAAATAATATACACCTAGTTAGAACCCACCACCACATAAATAGTGTGGTGGTGGGTTCTATAAGTAATATATAGTAAAATGCTATTTAACCGATATTAAAATAATTTATATTTAAAATAAATATTTTATTTAATTGCTTCTTTCCCGATGAACTTTGTATATAAAATACGCACACGCGATATGTTTATTCATTACACGAGAGTAACACCATGAGAGTACTACTTGTACTTCCTCGTTTTTATTTTGCATGTATTATAATATAATTATTGATGTTGCTGGTGAAAGAAAGTTGCGCAGATAAACTAGTGAAGCGACTATCCTAAACAATGATGACCGTGGCGTTGTGCTCTTTGTAAAAATATTCGTATATGGTAAACACCCTTCTCAAGCGCTACGCGTTGCGATTTCCTACACACGGAATAAATCGCACACTATGCCGCCGATGTGTTTTTTATGACAACCATAAACAGTTCGATCAGCTTTTATCAATAAGAAATGTGCGGCTCTTATCGCCCGTTTGACTGGTTGGCGCCGCTGGTTGTGTTGACGTGCAGTTAATGCGCTCGTTGCATTTTTCATTAATTCTCATGACCTCGAAATAATGCTAACTCGTTATGTCACACTGGTCGTATATTATCATCAGCTAAATTTAATGATCCGCAGTAAAATAAGTACCTACGCGAAAACTGACTTCGAAATAAACCTCGTGTTTTAGTATGCTTTTAAAATTATTAAAAATACACAGCTATGAAGTTTTATATGTATTTGTGAGGTAGTTAGCTTTTTTGACAGATAATTCTCAAGTTCTACGAAAAAATAATGCAGGCAGAAATATTAACCACCTAATTAATTGCATTTCTTTAATTATTCACAACGCCGGAAACTACGGTTTTGGAACGATAATTTATTTTCCATGTATAAAGACTATATTTAAACTATGTTAATTTTACACATTTCAAATAACCATGAATTTGTTTTATACCCGCATTTTTTACTGCCCTATTATTATATTAAATAGAATAAAATAAAGAGAAATTGATCAAATTTGAGCCATAGAATAAAAAAGCTTTGAGGTAATTTTCTTATTATCGGCCTCTTAGCCATTTTAGAACCTATATAATTTTTATACAAGTTTACCTTTGCTTTTTTGCTACTTTTTGGCAGTTGGTCATATAGTTTAGGGGCAACGTACGATGCATGTCTCTCTCTGTCCCATATCTATTTCAGATGTTTTTACTACTACATACTTATCAGTTTTATTCCTAGTTTTGTCTTCTTTGAAGATAGCAATAACACTTATATTATGTGCAGAGAATATAAATTAATCAAGGAAAATCTTTGAAACTTTGCTTTCTTTCCATTTATTCATTGTTACAAAATTTTATATTTTTAACATAGGTACTTCCTAATGTATTTTAATGAAATTGATTTTTTGGGGAGGGCGAAGTAAAACTCGTAAGTTTTTTATCGTCTACATGAAACCTCTTATCTCAAATCGGTCGTTGGCGAGGGTTATTGTACTTTTCGCGACAAGTCGGGTCGTCGGAGAGAATAAATTGAATGAAAATAGTATTTTTCTAGTGATAATATACCACATGTAGGTTAGTCTCAATTTGCATATAGTTGCATACACCCGAGCCTCCGGGCGTAGCTCGCGACGCGGTGCAGTTCTCCGGGAACCGAACGTAACGCTCGGAGAGCACGCGAGAACGGGTAACCGTGCAGCGAGACATTAGGGATGTCCAAAAATAAGTCGGACAATAATGACCGGCCGGTGTGGTAATTGTTTATTGCTGCCCCGAAAAAGGTTGATCGTTGACCCAGTTGGCGGGCCCACCGCACTTTTACCGTTTCGCTTTGTTTACGTAAACGTGGCGGCGTGCGGCGCGCGTAATGGGGGCGCACTCGCTGTCGAGGAAGCCCAATAAAAGCTACTGCCAGCGGAAGATTGCCGTGCCGTTGAGATTGAAGCTTTTTATTGTAACTTTTAAAAGCTTTTTTAACTGTCCCACTTTCCATTAAAGTTGACTCATTTTATCGCTACAATATTTTTGAGAGGAGCAGTGTAGTCTCATCAGGTGTAATTAATTACACCTGGTAATGAGAGGAACTGATTGCCTAACGTCAGCTTACCTTAAAAATCCTGTTATAAAAAACCAAATCAAATTATATTCTAAGTTACTACAATACGCTTACCTTAAAAATCCTGTTATAAAAAACCAAATCAAATTATATTCTAAGTTACTACAATACAAGCTACAGCAAAATTTCCGCCAAATAAAAAGACTATAATGAAGTCAATGATATTGTTGATATATTGATTATCCTGACCCATCATATCGAAATTCTAGGAGTGACCAAATAACCAACGATATGCATTAAATCGCATACAGTTGTACGGAAAAGTTTAATGCAGCGTAAATGATAATAAGCATTTACCGTATCAATTAATAATATTGTATTTTTATTTATTTATTTTATTCATTAATTCCCTAACGTGCTTTTACATTGTTCCGTGAAATATTTATATATATACGTAAATACAATACCTAACATTGTTCCGTGAAATATTTATATATATACGTAAATACAATACCTACTGTTTATGTAACGCACTACATTTATAGATAGAAATATAAAATTAACAAAATTAAATACAGAATGGCTTAATCAATTATTCCACTACTTAAATAAACAGCAAACATTAAAAATACCATACTTATAATTAAGCATTAAAATGTTGAAAGATTTATTCATTCTGTCGTCGTATTGAGTTCAAAATCAAGCGTACAAGAGCTTACGAGTTGGTTAATAATTTTGAACAAGCATATCTGTTACTAATTTTCTATAGATTTTTTTCTCCTTTATTTCGGATTATTCATCTGAAATAGTTGCCGATTCTCATTTACAGATTTTATTTTATTATCATTAACAAAGTCTCTACAAATTGATGTGTTCACCGTTTTATAAGAATATTGCCTTTACACTTTATTTGACTAAGCCGCCTAGGGATATTCTTTTTCTTCGGTGTATGAATGCCAAATTTAAGAAATAATTTGTTAAATTACTGACACCCTTCCCGCCGTCGTCTCCCGTCAGAGAGAATAAATACTGCGGATTAATCTAACTGATAAATATATTTTAGACGATCAAGTAAAAAATAAATCAACTCATGAGAAGTCAATCTTCAAATGAAGGTTTTAATTTGAAGTTTAGTGACACTTTTAATTTAAAAAGAAATAGTCTCTGCAATCTTATTACGATACTTGTGTAGTTAGCTATCGGATGCGCTGTGGTCTGGGCTGTGGGTGAAAAAATAATGGGAAACGTTTTATACAATGTGTCAGTGAATAATGAATAATCTGGCGACTAACAACTACCGAGCCAACTCAAGCGCGATTTGAAACGCCTCGCAGATTGCGCGCCTGCACACATGCACCTTGATTTTAATCCCATGAATGAACACACCGCACCTCGTCTTGCTGCATCTCGCGCGACTCGTTTCACGGTTCCCTCCGCACGCCTCTCCTCCCCCGCCCCTTCCCAATGCGTATTGTACAATAATACTATCGATAGACATAGCGATTTTATAAATAGGTATACATTATTATTTTTTAAATACATTTCTAGCGCTGTGTCGTTGGCCTTGTGAACGTAATGATGGAGGGTGACGTGTAAGATTGTCAGAAGCGTAGATCCGAGATAGCCCCGTATAATTACTTACGTGTGAACCAGTGTAGCGGACAGGGCGCCGAATGAAATGTTTACATTTTTGCAATAACGCTAATTTATTAAGAATGTAATGTAACGTAGTGTGAAAATTGTATCAAAGTACTAGATAAGTAAAATTGTATTGTTCATTATATCTCTTCGAATTTCTACGAATATTTGTTGTCAAATAAATATGCCGTGTCGAGACTAAATATCCGAAATCAAGACAACGGAATCATATATTTTTAGTATCATTCTTATTAATTTATCGATGTCTAAACTTGTCAGCCATATAGAAAGTGCTCAAAGGACCCGTTTCTATTATATAGAAATTGAAAGAAATCCGATATCAAAATATTTTGTATTTTTATTAAAAAAATAATCTCACAAATGTGCGCCTTTTTTTCTAAAGCAGTTCCAAAACAAAGATTTATTTGTTGAATAAATTTAGGTAATGTGTTTTTAAAACTATGTATATATGAATTTTCTAAATATTTGGAACATAATGAATTAATTTTTATTTAGAGATACGAAAAAAACAATGTGATGCGAGAGAAGCTGTGAGAAAAAATGCTCGTGGCCTCTGAATTTTGCTTTCATTTTCGACCAATCCGCATTGAGCGCGTTTTAACATTGCAACGAAAATCTTTCATTCAAATTTAATTTCCTATTTGAATGTTTACCTATGATGTACGCACGTCGGTGCGCATGCGCAAGCCTCGGCAATAGATGTTGAATCAGTTCTTTGACATTTGTTTGTCGATCAAATGGTTGCCAAAATATTTGACAGGCCTGCCGATCGGTGTTGATGGATGCGGAATGCTCTCGCGATGGCCGGCGATAAGGTTGGCTGTAGTCATTTATCTTATGTTGCACGGAGCAATGAACTCTCAGCCAAATTCATTTAATTCCGCTATTATTAATTGTTTTTACACCTAAACATTTTTAAATCAGCAGTTCCTTAATTCAAACCGGGGGATCAAATTATTTTCATGTTATTTTTAAAATGTCAAGCTTTAAATAACGCTAGACGAAGGGGCTACGTCATGTCTTTAGTCTCGGTCCATTTGTCGTCGTGTAGCTATGTCTTATGTCGTAGAGCTAAAATTATAACTGAAACCAACAAAATATAAACAAACTATCCAGCGCTTTTTAACATAGATCAGCGATACTCAACCTTGTTTTTGGATTTTCTGATTGGTTGAATTTATTAATTTCAAACCTGTCAAACGACAAAATTAACGGCATTAAAAAAGTAGGAATAATATTTAAAGATTTCAAAAAAGTATTCGACACACTGAAACACTGGAGATTTTACTGACAGTAATGGATGAATGTGGAATACGAGGACCACTAAAAAAATTGCTAAAAAATTACATGACAAACACAAAACTTACTCTGTGGTTGAAACTTTCTATGGTTGAAATAACAAATTCGTTTTCAAACCATAGAAATCGCGGGTTTTAAAATGATAGGAGTTTGTCTTTTTGTTCGCGCGTATTTCAAGATATTCAATACTTACAATGCCAGATTTATCTTAATCACGTTCCTGATAATAATCAGGTTCCCGTGTTTCGGGCCGCATATGAGAGCTTGGCGGGCCGCAGGTTGAGCTGACATCCTTTGTTTACCGTAGTTGTATACCGATACACGTCAATGCGTGCGTGAGTGAGATCTATGCGAGAAAGAGACAAAGTTATATGACCGCTTCACGCTAGGACAGAATGCAATGCAACAACGCGTGCTATCGGGTATGTACACCGCGCGCAACGCGCTGTTTTTTAAATTAAATGTAAATTTATAACTTTGATAAATAATCAAACCATTTTTCAAACTTTGAGAATTAAAGATATTTTTTCCTTTTCTGAATTACTTACCCGTGCGGAACAAGATTGGTGTTGTCGAGTACAGTACGGCGGTGAAATGCATTTGACGCAGAGTTTTCTCCGGGCCGGTTCCGGCCGCCCCGACCCGACTCCCGATAATTCTGTATCTTAATGGAATCTGGGCCGATAAGTCCAGCGCGGCCTGCAGAGTAAATTGGAAAATGGCATTGCGCAGCCGGAGCACATATCTTTAAATGTTGAGGTGTATTATTATGTACGTGACATTAAATGTCATGTGATTGCATCGGTTTAAATGGCGCGATATTTCTCTTGCCCAACGCCGGTCACCCGGTGGAACTGGTTTTTGTTCTCGATCGCTACGTGCCGCTCCACGTGGAGCTGTAGATGCTTGGGATGTTCCGAATGTTCGTAATCGTCGAATTAATTGAATGCGACTACTAGGCATACAAATATGAAGAGCAATACAGAACAGAATGGATAAAATAATTAAAAAGTGAAAAAAGAACGTTTATGAATATTAACAAAATGATTTAATTATTCAAAGTGAAACCAATTTAAGGCACATTTTACCAATATTTTTGTATCATATAAAATTTTAAAAATAGTTTTTTTTTGTTCATGTTTTAATAAATATGAACTACGATATATTATTTTATGAAATTGTTTCTTTCCAATTAAAATCATATCAACTTCAACAATGAAAATAGTCAAGGCCGAAGGCATTGTATGTATTCGCGAATACTGTCAAATTATTATTGTATAGTATTCGGAACATCCCTAGAACCCGGAACAAACATACTACGCAAAAATATCGCGGAGGTTCCAAATTATTGCAAGTTACGCACGATGAATGGTCGCCCCTTTAAATTTTAAAATGCAATTTTTTTCCTTGGTGGAATTCGAATGTTTAATGAACTTAAATTCGACTTTGTTAATTATCAACAATTGTCTGTCTTTTAAGTTTATGGGTGTAAGTTTTTTTTTGGTAGAATCGGATGTTAAATGAACGTAAATTCGAATTTATTAATTGTTAACAATGGACACCTTTCTGGGTTCTATTTTTCGGTTTGTGGAAGTCGAGTTTGTTAAATTCAACTTTTGTTCAGACCCGCTTGAATACATGGTCGCCAAATATGGATTTTCATGGAGAGATGACCTCAAGAATACAGGTTGTCGAAAGAGACGTCTTGGGGGAGTACCAAGGGGGGCATTAATGGACCGAGGGAAGTAATAACTGAAGACCCTCAACGTAAAACATTTAATTTTAAATATAAAAATATCTCAATTAAAGTGACCTCAAAACGTCTTTCAAATATTAGACGAACGAATGCTAAGACGTATTTTCTCGGAAAGAAGGCGGTATTAATAGCATCAAAGGCTTTATATGACTACACATTGAGCCTTGATTGGTTGTCAAGTACTGAGACTGGAAGATGAAACCGCCTTCATTCCCATTACAAAATAGATGAAAATGATGTTGATTAAACTATTGTATATTTTAACTAAATTAAGCTAAGTTAATATCCCATTACATATTTTATAATATATATATTTTAACTAAACTAAGCTAAGTTAACATCCCATTACAGACTATGCTACTATTCTACAATACCACTGAAGAATAGATTTTAGTCAGTCGTTTTTTATATGATTGCAGTTTAAGGTACCCGACTTTGTAAAACTTTTGCAGATAAGTTTACAATAAAGACATCATATTTATGATAATGATAATTAAAATCATAATGAAAACAAGAACACTCTAAATTCCCAATTCAAATTAACAAAATTCGCTTCTTTTCTCTGGCGTGTGGGTAAAACGTTTACTTAAATTCATATAGGTTTCCGTCCCTGCTTGTGTATTTTCCGGCGCTTACCTAATGGTTCCTTAATGTCCTCGCTAATTGATCGTGACACTCTTCTTAACGCAGCCTCGCTCCGCCAGACATCTCAGCGAGATCTCGCTTCTCAGTGATGCTCTTAGAAAATCCCAGCATTGTAGAATATTTCATCCATCTATAAAGGCTAGCTTCTATTTATAAAACCCCTAATTTGTACGTCTGCTAAGCTACTTACCCTTGTAGACAGATGAAAATTTAGTTTATCTTATAATTTAGTTGATAAGAGGTCGTTCATTCATTCTTTTTTTTTGTAATTAAAAAGTGGAATAAGCGTGGCATCAATATTCTTCCTATTTTCAATGTAAACTAAACACCACTGGACGACGAGAGCCCCTAGATCATCAAGCTACTCAATTATCTCTATTCAGATCTCTTTTCTTCTCTTACATATTAAAAAAATTCATTATCGCGGGTTATAATATTTTTTCTCATTTCTTCTCTTATACAAAGTTATTTGGAAAACATTAATAACCTCGCAGGACTATATTCCTCCTTGATTATGTATGAGTCGAAAATGTTCAAGCAGCCTACGGTAGACGTAGAGAGTATTATCAATTTGTCAGCGACCTTTTAAGGATCTAGTCAAGTCAATACTAAGTCTTTATATTTCATTAACGTGGTTATTATTCAATAAAGACACCCACACCTTACATGGTGTCAAGTGTCGAATACTATGTTACAAAAGAGTTAGGTAATAGTGTCAGGTAGCAAAAACATACCAGTTGTTGGTCATTGCGATCTTGTATGTCAAATTTAGGAAGATGTAGTAAAAAATATTCAATTGTTAAACAGTCTTAGGTCTGCCTACTTGTCAAAATTTTGGAATTTAGAACGTAACGATAGTCTAACGTTTTACAAAAAATAAGTCAGAAATATTGGAAAAAAAATGTAACCCGAACCCATAGAACACATAAAATAACTTATTATGTCACATAATCATACCTACTACATTGTTACACTAAATGTCAAGCGCGTGCAGTGCAAAATTTGAGGCATGACTTTTGTGAAAACATATTTTGAAAAAAAAAAAGAAATTAATAATTCATCTGACAGAATATTGCGATATATTAAAATGTGAAGAATCTATATATTAATTACGCTAAACATGATGTTGCGGTAAGTGAGTGATTTCTGTTGCCAGTTAAAAAAAAACATTTTAGAGTACATTAAAAAGATACTTTTTTTTTAGTTTTACAGATCATTTTAAATTACGTTTAGATATAATTTAATATGTAGAAATATTATATGCGTTATTGAATACGAAGATGATATTTATTGATTAGAAATAACGAAATACCACATTTTCTTCAATCAATTCTATTTTTACTCCTGGCAAGTCATATCGATATTGAATTTTGACATATGACCGTTTGACAGGTGAAACGTGTTTAGATTCCTATATTTTATATTATGCGCCTAGATTACATGGAAATGAACGCGAAACGCATTTTTATATTAAACGCCTAAATTGTGAGGTTAAAACGCACACGTTACCTTATGCGTAGTTACTTTTTCTAGGTTAAGTTTTTGCGTGAATGTATCATTCAGCAGTTTCCTTTTCATATAAACGAGATTGTTAACGCTGTTAAATGCTGTAAATTAAATTTTTAATAGTTGAAATTAGAAAATTGAAAAAAGATTACGATTTTTTCGCAAATTGAAAAAAGATTACGATTTTTTCGCAAGTGAAAATAACAAATATGTCAATATCGAGTAGGTTGGTACTTAAGTAATAGAAATGTCACGATCTTTGTATTAGCATAGTAAATATTGCGTTTTTGAAATTCCGATTCTTGAGAAAGCCACGTAGATGTATTGTGACATCACTTGAATTGGTTGCAAAACGACACCATAACCGCACGCAGGGCCTAACAGTAGGCAATGGATGATAGTCAATTGTAAATACCGACCCATACGGCCGCCCGCAGGGCCTAGCAGCAAGCAATCGGGAATAGCCGATTGCTTAACTGCTAATATCATAATAATTGTGATAGGAATAATCGTTTTTTTTTTCGAAATACATACTTATGTATATGGTTCGGTAAAAATCATGCTTCGATTTTACCATTGCACGCCCCTGCTAAATATGTACAGGTGTCTCATAGTTACTAGCAAAAACTTTACAAGTGGATTCCTGCCTTGGTAATGAATCAAACATGTTCAAGCAACCATTGCCTAATGTCAATTTTTTTTAATATTTCTGACTTTTTTTTTGCAAAAAGTTAAATTATCATTACAGTAACCAATATCGATTATGAAAAATTCATTCGGTTCAAAATAACTCAAATATAACGAAAAAAAATAATTTTTTTTTTTAATTTTTGCAAGGTTTTTATCATTTTATTCGACTTGTATTATAGCGAATGATTTTTTTACAATGGATATAAGTCACTGTAGCGATAGTTCAGCTTTGCGCAAGAAATAAGTCAGAAATATCGAAGAAAACTGAAAACTTCGATATTACATACATCCATAACTCGAACATTTTCGTTTCATTATCAAGGCAGGAATTCACCCGTAAAGTTTTTGCCACTAGCTACGAGACACCTTTATACGCATGTTGGTGGAGCAGGCCGAAGAAACTTGTAATTGGAATAGTGGGCCGAGTGTTGTAATGTTTTTTTATGTATTTTGTACCCATTATTCCGTTAGTGTATCTTTAAAAAAGTGTAAAATATTATAATCTGGTTCCTATTTTTGTGTAATGCTGGCCGAGTCCTCCGTAGTTGTGGAGTTGTGGTATAACGGCGCCGTTTTGTTGCAGCCCGCGACCGGTTCCCGTCCACGTCCAGCACGGACGAGAACGATAACGAGAGCGGCTCGGAGGGCTCCCAGTCGGGCGGGCGCGGGGGCGGCGCGCGCTCGGCGGGCGGGCCGCCGCCCGGCTCGGTGCGCAAGCGGCGCGGCAACCTGCCCAAGCACTCTGTCAAGATCCTCAAGCGCTGGCTCTACGAGCACCGCTACAACGCCTACCCGTCCGACGCGGAGAAGCTCACGCTGTCGCAGGAGGCCAACCTGACGGTCCTGCAGGTTTGGAACACACTTACATTACTTCAAAATAAACAGAGCAACACTGACACGGGTACTTCGCTGCATCTAGATGGAAGCGATTGCTCTGATATAATGTCAAGTAGCTTGTTTGGAGAAGTATGGGGTTGTTTTTTTTTAGATGTAGATATAGTACTTTAAAAAAAAATATATATTTTTTAAGCCTGTTCAAATTTTTCAAGAACACAATACTTGATTTTATCCACTTTATCATTAATTAAAATATATTATAGATATCTCGTCGAGAGGAATGTATTTTTTATATGGGATAGTATCTATGGAAGTATTTTTGGGTGTTCATATGGCTTAAGTGATCACTTCACTCAATATAACGTTCACCAATTCCACCCTTGATAGACTACCGCGTCTTTCAAAATTTTTTTTTATATATATATATATATGTAGTTGCACACCTTGTTTCGTATGTGAATTGTATTTTACTACCAACGTTCGTACTGGTTTATAGGAATAATAAAGTTTTTGACTGCAGGTGGCTGTAGTAAAAATACAACTAACATACGAAACAAGGTGTGCAAATTAAATTAAATTAACATTAAAAAATTTAACATATATGCAACTTCCAAAAATTTGATAAATGTGGTAACCTATCATGGTGGAATTGCTGAAATATTGTAAAGTAAGCCAGCCGTGCGGATAGGTCATAAGCTCTATGAGCACCCGAAAAGACTTGCATATCCACTTTCCCATATAAAAATAGTTTCTCTCTATGAGACATATATAATATATCTTGATTGAAATAAATCATGAAAATTATGAATTACCTTTATCGAAATAATAATTGAAATAATATAATGGAAGATAATTTTGAGCCATTAGTGTTCAAATATGATTACGATACCACGATTTTCGAAAGAATTTTTCATAATTTTTAAACTTTATCCTGGCGTGAGTCGTCGTGGTGAAATGGCGAACGAAATTGAGCACCAATCAGCTATCAGCTGTTGAATTGGGTGTCACTGGAAAAAAACGTTGCCAATTCGAAAAACAAACCTCTAAAAACAATCTATATTTAAACATTATAGGTAGTAATGGGTCCGCTCTGTACTCACTACTACAATGTAGTACTACATTGAAGTGCACACTTCGCACATTTTGAAGTGTAGTGCACACTACAAACTACAAACACCAAAGTTATTGAAAGTATAAACTTCAAATAGTACTCTTCATTTCAAAGCGAACACTACAAAGTACATACACTTCAAAGTTATCGAAAGTATGAGAAACATACTTTAAATAGTGCATTTTTTACGTGAAATTTTTGGAAAGTTGATGTAGATATATGAAGAAATCTCTGGAAACTGTAACAACCCTCCCCCCCCATGGTTTGAAAAATTTTGGGACCCATGAAGAAATTTTTGGGAAGTTGATGTAGCTAAACGAAGAAGAAATCTCTGGAAACTGTAACAACCCCCCCCCCCATGGTTTGAAATTTTTTTGGAATCAAATGAAGAAATCTGGCTAGCGACCTTTTCTTTTTTTGTTAGGTCGCCAAATGTTACTGTGGAGAAAATATCGTCAATTTATCTTAAATATTTTTCTCGTTGACATTTTTTTTTTTTTTAGCCCGCCAAATTTTTATTTGGGAAAAAAATATTAACTCACTAGTACTACATTACTTCATTTCATTACACTTCACTTCTTCACTTCATTAATACTACAATTACTTCATTTCATTACTTCACTTCATTAATACTACAATTACTTCATTACATTACTTTACTTCATTAATACTACAATTACTTCATTTCGTTACTTCACTTCATTAATACTACAATTACTTCATTACATTACTTCACTTCATTAATACTACAATTACTTCATTACTTCACTTCATTTCGTAGTACTACAATTACTTCACTTCAAGTATTTTTTACTACAATTGTAGTGTACACTTTGTAGTCTTCAAACTGGTGAACGTGTGTGTGTTGTAGTCTTCATTTTGAAATGTAGTTTTTCCCTTCGCTAATTATAGGCATAAAATTATCTTTCCAATAAAGCCAATACCATGGCCATTACCGCGATTTTTATTTCATTTTAAATTTTTATGTCTCCAAAAAAACACCCTTAGAATCGTTTAATACATTTATTGCCGCGTGTATTTTGTACGCCGAGTAGAATGACGCAGCTATACATACCGACCTTTACTGACCCAGAAAGTCGTATCCGTGAATACACTATTAAAGGCGACAAGGAATATTTTATTATGTATTGGACCATTATTACGTCCGTTTCATGACGTTAAACTCATTGTTTTGATTTTTTTCCTACATATTTATTGAAATGTATTAACGTTTTGATGGCAGAGAATACAAAGTAAATCACTTTTTATAATGCAAATGTGATCAATATACTTCTTATGCTCTTCGTATCTGTGAATAATAATTTAAATTACCACGTTTCCGCGACTCACATTTACTAGATGCTACTATAGGTCGACCACAATCGAAAGACCATTCCCTTGCTTTGTCCGGTATGAAGAAAGCGGGGGAAAGTTGCCTGGCAAGCCCGTATTACAAGCCTCAATATTATATTCCAAATAAATACATATTTTTTAGTTTATAAAAGGTTACTTACTAGAACACCTTCTTTTGTGTTCATTTTTTGCATCGTAACAACACACATATTTTTTGGGCACATTCTTTTGAATGCGGTCTAGCTATAGTTACTTTATTAACTTAAAATACAAGTTATTGCAGTAAAAATATTAATAAATAATTATTTGACAGCGATAAAAAATATAGAATATGGGGATCATCTTTAGAACATTCAGCCATAGTTACATTAATCAATATATGTTACTTTATTACTGAGCCATCTATTTTTAATTAGCAATAAAATCCTGGGTTTGAGTTTCGGTGGTTGGTATCTATAGTTTTCCGTCAAAGAAATTCTTCTGTGTATCCTGACTCTAATTTATTTGTTTAAATTATCGGGGAACTATGTTCATAATAATGGATATAGCGCCAATTTCGTAAAAATATCACGCCAAGGGCGTTTAATTCTAAACGAGCATTTAAAATTGATAATTGTTTGCAAACTTATGGATATGATTTTTTTGCAAAGGAGCGTTTTCAGTATTTTAAAAAATATATTTTCCGATGCACTGTCCCATTCCTGGACATCGTAGTCTTGTGGCAATGGCTGATCGGTTTCCCAACCCCTTTTGCTCCTGAAATAGAAGCTGAAACGAAACAATAAGTTGTGATATTTAATCTGACAACTAAATAATTAGTCGTGTCGATGAAAAACGTCACACAGCTGCTCGTGATAGTTTTCGAATAATGCAATTCACCCATTTTGACTCGGCGGAAGCGAACGGCGTTGGCTGGCGTACAAAAGACGCCGAAATGTTATAATTTTAGTTTTCCCCGCTAGCCGGCCGCCGCTTTTCGCTGTTTATGTCGCTAATTTGAATGCGCCGAATCCTGTTATGTCGGCCCGGCTTCTTACATAAATCTCGCCGGCTGCAGCTGTCGCCGGAGTCGCGGTGAATGTGTAAACCGGATTATTTTAACTGTTGTTTATCTGATAATATATTTTTAATCGTGAATCGAAAATTTGATTTCATTCACTGGGGTGTCGAGTGTGTTTTTAATTATTATAGCCGTGTGTTGGAGCTGAATGAATGTTATTATCGTTTCTGGTGTTTAAAACCAGTCCTAGGACGGGCGGGAAAGCCAGCCGTACGTGGGAAGGTTTCTACGAAAAAATGTAATAATTTAAATAGGTAGTTATCTATTTACAGCAGCATTACAGTGTTCGATTTTCTTTTAAAATTACAGTAGAAATGGGCCAGTTTGTTTTCTATTTGACATACCTGTATACCTTCAGAACAAGAGGCCACCTACCTAATTGGTATATTTCGTTTGTTTAATAACACAAAAACCTATCTACAAAAAATGCCTTTTTAGGTTAACTATACAGCTTCAAATGATTTTATGCAAGCAGAAAATTTTCCCTAAAATGTGTATATAGAGATAATCTTAAATCTCATGGGTGTGAAGAGTAAACAAATTAACAAAATGACGCATCAGCTGATATTGCTGTGTCTAACTTTTAAGCGGCCCTCTTACTCCAGTAGGCATGATATCGTCTTCTTATAAGGTGGTCCCGGGTTCGATTCCCGGCAAGGCCACAATCCACAAACTATATGTGATTTTCAGATTAGATTGCTTTCAATTTTGACTACGTCAATTAATTATCTAATTTTATGCAATACATATTTCACTATAGATATCTAGGAAAGAATATTTTAACTGCCTGCTGGGTAACATTAGAAAGATTACAAACTGAAAATGCTTACGAAAAGTAATCAAATATTTTTTAAATCAAAAATCGTACGCGGTCACGTGTATGAAGTTTGAACGCGGTTATAAAACATAAACATGTCCGCTTCACTAGCAGTTTGCATCAAGGGGGAACAACGATCGTTGATCCGATTACACTGGTCGGATTGTGTGAATGAAGCTGAAATTCATCGCAGACTTCTATCATACCACGGGGACAGTTCTTTATCACGTACAATTGTTTTTGTGTGGATCGAGAAGTTTATTAGTGACCGGACGAAGTGTGACACAAAGGGGGAGCAGGACGCCCGTCAACATCCGTCTTACACGACAAGATTCAGCGAGTTAAAGAGAAGCTTGTAGTGAATTGCCGTCGGTAAGGTAGCGTCTTTGAACATCATGGTCCTGCCCGTCAAATCATGACTTTGTGAAGTCGTCGGTTTCCCACAGACCTAGACTTACAGGAAGCGGTGCAAAAGTGGCTTCGCTACCAACCGAAAACATGGTCACGGATGGAACATCCTCGGATGGAATACGCAAGCTTGTGAACCGCTGGACCAAGTGCATTGACGAGGGAGAAAAATGACGAACATGTTGGACTCTCGCGGATTTTTCAAAGAATATGCTTGTTATTTCACGATTCGATTGAGCTTCACTTATCTGTCTATCAGGGAAAGGGACAATTCTCGTAATCAATATTTGACCCACTTCCGGACCAACGATCGCGCTGAAATTTTGCAGAGACACGTATTTCGGATGACAACACAATAATCATTTCTCATTTTTATAAAATCAGTTAAATTATTTAGGCTCTATTCTGCGGTTCGTTGCCTACAGTTGTTAAAAGCCAGCATTGTGCGTATTGTCGAGCACGTAATACTTTGGTATCCTAGTTAGATTTGAATGCAGTATAAAATAGGCCGAACGCGAAGCCGGGTCCGAGTGTCGGCTATTTCGGAATTGTGTCGAAAGAGGACAGTTGTCACGAAATTCCCGCCGTGGGTCGTTGGCCATCTCCGACCGAGGCGGGCGGGTGTAGGTATTTATACACTAAACCGCACATCGCCTCTCCTAGTTTCGTGTCGGTGCGGTGTTGGAAGTGATTTGGGTGATGTGACGCCGCCGCAGCGGCACCTCGCGCCGTCTCCCCGCGGTCTAGACGCGCGGCTCTTCGTTTTATTCATTCATTCAAAAAGCCGCCGGTCAATTCAGATTATTACCGCCTAGAAACGGCCGCGCCGCCTGGCTAGGCGATCGCGTTCGCTGATATTTCGCTCTTGTCGTTGGGCCAGCGTGAGCGTGTAATGTACACTAAATTTTATGCATTTTTAATCAAATTTAATTTATAAAGGTAAATTTATGTTTTTATAATTTAAGCTTTTACAAAAATAATATATCGCACCCTAGAACAAGACTGTCGCAATCCAAAATGTCACATATGAGTAAATCGCATTTGAAGATTTCAACTTTTTTTGTCTCAACATTAATTAAAAAGCAATGTATACTTTTTGAATATATGATTTATAACCATATTTAAATTGTGACAAAATACAGTAATAATTCGTATATCTCACCAATAGTAAGTTATTACGAATCATTATATTTCTAGCTAGGGATATGGCAGTCTTACATTATCATAAATACTGACCAAGCAGTATATTTGGCATTCACACGTAAAAACCGTCATTTTTCGGTTTGTGGCTGTGTTGTTGTAGGAGTGCATGTCTATATAATCTTGCACCATGCTTAGATTTTTTTTTAAACTATATTTTGCATAATTATTCTTTAGGACCCTGCGCAAAACGGCACTCTCACTTATATCCGATATAACTGCGAATTATATCGAGTGCCATCCATTTCAGGCTTTGCTCATTTGCACTCTAAGGCTGAGGAAAATATAGTCACCCCGGTCCTCGTAACCCTCCCCCTGCGTGGATCAATATTTGACAAGAAGTTTGAATAAAAAAATAATTTTGCATACATTGTTTGTTACTCCTTTGGGCCTACGCACAACAAAATGTGTTCTTGGAAGGGATATACCTAGATTTATTTCCTATAAAATCTCTAATTCTGTGCATTCTAAATTAGTAATCCTCGGTGACTGCATTCAAAATTGGATATCGCTGCCGTTGCTTTTATACCCTCTCACTTAGTGAAATAAACTAATTATAGTTTCATGTATACGTTTTATTATATGTAGGTGTATCACATTTTCTTTAAACGAAATGTTTAAATAAATATTACAAGTAATATTAAAATAGTATTTTATTTTCTTGCTATTTCTTAAATAATTAGGAAATTAGACAAGCTTGTAACATTGAATTGGCCAATTTTTATCAAAACGTTGGATGGTATATTTTGCTCACGATTAGACGCTTGTATTTTCCTGCACGCAACAATATTTTGCGGCAGACCGATTGAGAACCACTGAAGTGCTCTCGCAAAGCTGTTCGGGTATATTGTGTCGTCTAATCTAGCTAAACTGAAAATATGGATTTATAAAAATGATGCTTGTTGATACTTCGAAATTTTACCGAAGGACATTCTGCTTTGGGATGAAAGTGGCTAGTGGTTAAGTAATAAGCTCGATTAAAAACGCCCGGTGCATTTCTATTTTCTGTGACACGTTCGAGTATGGAACGATTCGTAAGGCTTCAACATAAAAACCACTAAAATATGAGAAATTTGATTTAATTTTTTTAATAGATTTTTTCTTGAAATGCGCGCATCTACAGCGATGTGTTGCAACAGCCCTCCGTGGTTAAGCGCCCGTTTTCAGTAGGGACGCAAACAGACACCAGTGAAACCGGAAATTGGGTTGGTTAATGTATTCTTAGCTCCGTA
The DNA here is from genome assembly GCA_016648135.1 of Agrypnia vestita. Lineage (NCBI taxonomy): Eukaryota > Metazoa > Arthropoda > Insecta > Trichoptera > Phryganeidae > Agrypnia > Agrypnia vestita. The sequence goes on along the minus strand of JADDOH010002576.1, from coordinate 23,768 downwards.
ATTCATCGCCTTTGGAGTCAGATTGTCGCGAATTATAACATCATACACTTGTCAAAAATGACGAGTTGCGCAGTTACCTTACAACACCAGTGGCGCACGCTGCCAATGCAGCCAAGATGGCGCATTAGGACCTACATTAGTTAGATAAGGGCTCATTTTTATAAAATTAAAATTTCATAAACCCTTCCAATGAACTTGCTTCATTAAATTGGTAATATTATAGGAGACAAGAAGCTAATGTTGTCTTACCAGTTAATGAATAAAACCGATTAGTATTTGATATTCTTTATACGAGGGGTATACGAATAAAGCCAGCAATATCCCACTGAGATAAATAAATACAAAAAACTGTCACTACTCAAGGAAATTTCTCTTGAATCTATGAAACCTATATTTTATTGGAAATAAGTCTTTAAAAACAATTTCCACCAAAGATTTCCTTTTATATAATGTGTACATAAATAAATAAAATAGCACAAGCGTTTAGCTTAGTTTGAAAATAGTAAGAATATTGATGTGACACGTATTCCGTGTTCGCATCTCTATTTATTTAAAAAAAAAAAAAAATTTACTTTTAAATATGGATATTGCCGTGTCTGTTACCAAATAGTGGACATTGGTGCTTTTGCTATTTACATAATTGGATATTATTGTCTTTGCTCTGATGTTTCAGTCAAAAATAAACATTAACTCTCACATTAGTAGAAGTGGCCATTTTGTCACTTAAGACATCCTTGTTGAAGTGGATATTGCAGCCTTTAGTTTTAATAGTTATTTGTAAATAGGGTTTTCGAAGGGATAGAACTATATTTCTTATAAAATCTTTAATTCAGTACATTCTAAATTAGTTATCCTCGGTGACTGCATTCAAAACATTTTTTAATTTTTTTTCGGATATCGCTGTCTGATTTTTTACCTCTCATATCTTTCTTGACCTGTTTCCTCTATTATCTAAAACAAAAAAGCGTAGCTTGTTGGTCTTGTGGTTACGACTCTCGCCTCGTGATCCAAAGGTCGCGGCTTCGAACCTCACTCCAGACCATTTTCATAGCACAAGCGTTTAGCTTAGTTTGAAAATAGTAAGAATATTCATCTGGCACGTTTTTCGTGTTCGCATCTCTATTTAAAAAAAAAATTACAAACTTTATTGTAATTTTTGAAAACTACATTCAAAACTGCTGAAAATTCTAATAATTTAAGAAAGTAACTAAATTTCGACAGTTTTGAATCAAGCATTCACAAATTGGAATATAATTTGTATTTAAAAGTGGAGATGGCTCCATTTGGACAGACACATACAGTGGGTAAGAAACTTTTCCATCTAGCATTGATTGGGACCCAATTTTTTTTTAAATAACGCTACCGTACAGTACACAAAAAATATAATAAAAGCCTCATTTCTTTTCATCGCTACGTACCAACAGAATGAGTATTCAAATCGATGGAATTTTAAGCACCTCCAGGTACCTCATGCTGCTAATTACAAACCTAGCGTCACCTTTCTTCTGGCTGGGCAGGCTCCTGTATCATCTCTATGATGTCTGACCTATTCTGAAAGTAAAAATATTATTATTGTGATTGTTAGCTACTCCAACACTCAAAAATAGAGAATTTTTGAACTCTTTGGATTAAGAAATTAGTAGATATGTGTGAAGCAAAGTGATTTCTACTAACTTTTCAAATAATATTAGTACATACTTATTTTATATAATATTCATCATAAACTTACATTTTAGACAAATCCCAGATTACAATGGACTGGTTTGCATGCTAATATAAATATCGCTTCGATATCAAATAAACAGGTCTTTTTTTAAGAACACCAAACATCGTGGAGATCCGACATTACAATCCACGTATGTGTAACAAAATACTAATGTACCATTTTAAATTAAAATGATTAGGTGTTGAAAAGGGATATTGCGCCTTCGTATGCGTACCTACATAAAACGCAGGATGCAATTTCTGCTTCTCGTATTGAGCTTTTATTGACAACTATTTATGAATCGCTTATTCCCCTCATTGAATTCCCATTACATCCCATTAATTTTACCATGTAGATTCACGACTGCTTTTCAAAGGTCTCGTCTAAAATTGCAAAAGTCGTAAGCTCGAAATTGCGGACGATATGCGATCTGATCTGATGCTATTTAATTAACACAATAGAAGAAGCTTCCGAGTCTCCTTATCTGTGGGTTCGTTTGTTATTTACATCCATTGAAAGAATTGGCGCTACCCCGCTCCTCCGAGTCGGGCCGCGCTGCCGGGCTTTGGCACGTACGCCGCCGCCGTGCCCGACAATAATATACATCAAATAATAACGCGCGGCCCGCGGCCGTCTCGCGTCTCGCTCGCGCCCGAGCGCGCGACCCTGATTTTGAATGGGTTCGGGTTGTGCCTCTCAAGGCGAGCCTGTCAAAAAAACACGATCTTTGACCGCCAGAGCGCGCGAGCTTCCCGGCGCGCGAGTCCGTTTTGTTTGGAGAATGTATTTTATCATTGTCGGTCCCTGGCGCAGTTTGTTGAGCTCTTTTTTTTTTAATATACTTTTAATAATTAAGCGCTCCATGTCCATGAAATCGCCTTGTATTAAGGTGCGAGGATATATGTATTAGTTCGGCGGTTCCCAACCTGTGGTACGCGAGTGGATAGTTGGTGGCACTTACTTACTTACCATCACGCCGTTTCCCCGCGGGGGTAGGCAGAGAGGATAGAGCGCCACACTCTTCTGTCCTGACATACAACTCTCGCCTCATCCATATTCATACATCTTCGCGTGCAAGCCCGCCGGTTGTTGAGGCTTCTAACGGGACCATCTTCCAGTATCTGGTTAATCTAGTCATGCCACGTCTTCCGCGGTCGCCCTCTTTCTGGCGCCATCAACACTTGCATTATATATCTTTCTTACCATTCATTCCTCATACATTCGCTCGACATGCCCAAACCATCTGAGCGACCCTTTTTTAATTCTATTAATTATGTTAACATCATTCATCCCTAATATCTACACTCTTTAATCTATCATAAATTGATTTGCAAACACATACGTCTGAGGGATCTCATCTCCACTGCATTCAATCCTACTTTAGTTGGTGGTACGCGAAAAATAACATTTAAAAATCAGTCATAAAAATAACATTTAAACTATTAAATTTCGGTAATAAAAATATTTTTTAATACAATTTCATTAATATTATTATATTAAAACAAAAATTTCGTCTACGGCGCTGCTGTAAATTTATAAAAAAGAAAGTGTAAATTGTCCCATTTTCATCAGAAGAATTTTTACATTTACCTTGTTTAATTAATTTTAGGTACATATATTTTCTATTAATATCGGTAATTTTTGGAAAAAAAATTGCCTGTGGCGCATTTAATTTTTTTTATGCAAATAATTTAATTTAATTCTATGTAATTTAAAAAAAAAAATTAGTTGTTAAAATATAATTCTTTAAATGTCCTGGTTTCGAATTTCGACAAGAAATGAGCTTCGGCACCTTTTATTTAAAAAAAATATATTGTGATATGTAAAATTCAAATGTCTCATTTTTATCAGAAAATATAAAACCCTTGGTATTTTTTTTAAACTTAAATAAATTGAGTTCTAGGAAATATAGTCACCCTATAAAATTTATAATGCAAATAGAATAACAAATTTCTCGAAATACAATCATTTTTACGGAATGGTACAACTAAGCGTGATATACGCGAGCCAAAAAGGTTGGGAAACGCAGTATTAGTTGATTATTTCATCATAATATTTATAATGTCATATGAGGAAATAATTAACTAATAAAATATACTCCATAATATGGAGTGTACATATTTTTATTCAACTGTACATTTTTTTATTTATTTTCTAATTTTATTAAGTTGATTTCATGATTTTTAAAAAAAATTATGCAGTTGACATTTGTCATCAAACAATTCATTAATAGGGTTGGGTTAGGAAATTAAAATGCGCATCGAAAACCATATACATACATACATTCCACATTATGGTGCACCGCTTCGAGAAAGGATGGAAAGCTGCATGCTGAAAGATTCATGTCGCAACCTCGATGATCTTTTCAATGAAGGAATGATTAGTGAAAGTGGTTTGTTCATTTCAAAACTAGTCATCAGCTTAGACGGACAAGTCAGCAAGAACGGGTCAATCTTCGGAATTTAATGACCACACCCTTCTGGCAGCTATGGAAGAAGATGCAAGTTGCACCTCTTGGACACTGGACATTATTTGCTCGCGGAAACGACCATCTTCCAAGCAAATAGGGAGCAGTAATTGATGTTGATGGTAACTTTGCTTCGAATGACGATTTTACATAATACATTTTGAGTTTGTTTTCTTTTTGGTTACAATATAATTTTCAAAAAATGAAGGATAATTATGCATCAACCTAACATTTTCAAAGCTACATTATTATATTGTTATTGTAAGATTATTATTGTGTTGGAACAATCTCAATTAAAATGACACGTCTTGAAAATGCCACAAGAATGATTAGCAAGATGTATCTTGGCAACTTTGAAAGGAGGTGTCCATGGGTTGCCCCAGACTGTGTTGGGATCACCAGCAACAAAGACTAGGAAAGATTAGGTAAAGTACAGAAACAAGAAGATGGGAGCGCCTTGTCGGGACTTGGGCCTTCGTATGATAAGTGAATGAAAATTATGTTGATTATGTGTACACAAATTTATAATGTATAGTACATCTATATATGTATTATTATCACTAAATTGTACTCTACAGTATTTTGTGTTGTTGAACAGGTATGCAATTGGTTCATAAATGCACGTCGTCGGATCTTGCCCGAGATGATTCGCCGTGAAGGTCATGATCCCCTACACTACACCATATCCCGCAGGGGCAAGAAGTTGAGCGGTGGGGGTGGAGGTGGCGGTGGGGCAGGCGGGGAGGGGGGCGCTGCTCCCGCTCCACGCCGCCCCTGGGACGCAGCCAGCAATGTGTCTTCGCAGGAAGCCAAACATGCACAGCTGGCTCAGGACCACGACTATGATGATGGACTACTTGTATACAGGTGGACATTCCTTTTTCATCTATATTTTATGCTTTTGGAATTGTAAATTCCTTTAATTTTGTTATAAATAATGATGTGGTAATCCTATTGTTGCCATATAAGTGGAAACATATTAGCATAATTTTTGACAAATCGTTATTTTATGTTCTATCAAAGTAAATTTTCTTAACTCTATATCTAATAATATAAATATAAATAATAATAAAATATCTAGAGCACACAGTGGACTATATTGGAGTACACTTCCACCTATTTAAATGTTTCTTTTTCAGATTATAGAATTTACTTCATATGTACACTATCATGAATATCACTTGACATCTGTGGTAATTTCTTTTCCTATTCATGAGTTTGCTTCCTAAATAAATGTGCAAGTTTAGTTGATGTCCCTGACATGCAAGGGATAATATCGCCGATAATCAGTGATATTATTCCTTATTATGGAACCTGCAATGGGATCCAAAAATCTGGGCAGAGAGAGAGGCACGATAGAATATATCAGAATGTTATACAATCTGTTTTCATAAAAATTAATCAAGAACTAATAAAAAATATCAAGGGGTGGTTCTGTTTGTTTTTCTAAGGTGCCACCACACCCGAGGACTCTTATTTATAATGTTTGTACGCATACATGATGGCTCCCTTTGTTACAGAAGTGATGAGGACCAAGAAGAATATTCCAGTTCTACACCGAGTGAAGAAGAAGTCAAATATGACCCATCAGTGTGGCAGTCTGTCATACGCTACGGCACCAATGACAAGGAGAATCACCCCGCATCCAGAGGGTTAGTTCATACATGATCTTCAACTTAATATTTCATTCTTTCTACATTGTCAAAACATAAGAATTAAGTACCTCCAGATTATTTATAACTGAGGATAATTGTTTCTTGTACGTATTTATAAAACACATGTAATGAATATTTTCTAATTATTGTTAATAATGTGCTAACAGTTCCAGTTCTGAGGCAATGTCCGTCCCTGTGAGCGAGGCCCTCAACACGGCCCCCTATTGGGCGGCCGCGCACCCTCAACTGGCACACTTGCCCCAACTACCCCACCCCCTACTCACGGGGGTGGGGGGGGCCGCTCCGCGCCGCCATCCCCGCGTACAGGTAACTCCATACCTCCTACACCGCACCCCATAGCGGCAAGTACCATAGTGCACTTGCTTATAGTCAGTATGTTCTCAATTTATTTTCTAACTTTCTACTCATTTGTGTTTTTAATCTTCATCTTCAACAATCTTGGCCCTTTTTCTTTCTGCTAATTTCTGTTTCTTGTAATAATGTTACTTCCAACTAATTGTGTTTGCCTTAGCATGATAATAATAATGATGTTGCTTGAATTAATCCATTACGTTTTACTTTACCTTTTTACTTATACTTAAAGGATCTTGTCAGTTATCAAAAATATTTTTAAAAAACATACAGGTAATGTTGTACAAGAACAAGAATTTTGCCATCAATAGTTATTCCATTATTCGCCAATCGAAGAGAAATGATCTTTAATGCCAGTCCTTACCAATTTATTTAGTTTTCTGAGTCAGCAAACCTAAGTCCCTAGTCTTGTGGAAATTTCAAAACCACATGCAACATTAGCTCTGATGATGACGAGCTGCAACACAGAACTTTAAGTAATAGGGAGATGTGACTGATCACTTGTATATGATAAGAACTTCAGTGTTTGTTAAAACTTCAGAACCTAGCAAATTTGGCTCTACTAAAACCAAACACAATATTGAGTACTAACTTCTACATGTATACTTATAATATAGATAACAGACAAGATCTTATGATTGAGTTTTTACATGAAATGTTTTTAGATGTTTTTTCCTGTTCCCTTCCCCAATACAAACCCTTTTTCATGTATCTCAAAATCAAATCCCTTTGATAAAATATTTTTTTCATAAGTAAATACACACATAATAGATTCACAAGACAAAATTGATTGGGATGTATATTTATGTCCTTGGACAATCAGCCGGTTAATACCATGTTAAGTTTTCTCTTCTTCTTTTGATAAATGAAAAGTTGCAATCATCTTATGCAGTATTCAAGAAAAGGGAAGAAATCATAATGAATTGTTGAAAAATGTGGCTTGTAGAATTTCTATTTCATTCTTGCTCCATACTTATCTTTGATCAATTATTCTGCTTTTTTAGAAACTTTCCCAATCCATGAAACTTGCACCTCTTCCCTGTTACCGCCCACACATAATGGTAATATTATTTTATTTTCCTCCCATTTATAATTTTATTCCATCTTTAAATATCATTGAAGTTAGTTACCATTTTCTCTAATAATTACCACTACAAAATATTTAAAGAACAAATTTTGATAATTTTTTTTTCGCCTTTTTATTTCAAAGGGTTTCTTGAAAATATTTGAACCTTGGAATGGCTCCATTATATTCACTCACAGAATATAATCTTCAGGTTTGTGTTTTCTGTGGTATTATGCTGTGTTATTACGACCTTTGGAAATTGTACGCGCCGTTTGTACAAATGGCGCGTACAATTTCAAAAAGGGCCGACGAACACAAACGGGCATGCAAACTCGGTCATCCAGAAAAATCAGCACCGCTGAGCTTTTCTGGATATCGGCCATCATTTTGCATTCGAAAATCCTTGGAAAGCCTAAGAGTCACCATACGTGTCTTATCAAGGAAGCACTAGAAATCTACAAGCACCCGATAAATATTAATAGAGATGATGGTCTCAAATTAAAAACATCTTGGTATCCGGCGCTTCAAAGTCAATCTCGTCGCAGATTCCGCACAGATAGTGATCAGACAACAGATGAAACATACACACAACACCAGACAACACATGACTCCGACACGATATTGCCACGTAACACATAAACACAGAAACACTAAGCTTTCGACACGGTATTGCGAGCCAGTACTTAACACAATACTGAGAACGTTCTCACTATGCTTTCGACACGGTATTGCAAGCCGATACTTAACCATAACACCAATACTCACAACAACACATCAGCCCTGATGATGGACCCTGCAATGGGATCCGAAACGTCAGCCGGAAAGGTCTTAATAATACAGCATAATACCCCACAGAAAAAAAATAGAAACAGAAAACACAAACCTGATGATTCTGAGTGACAGTGAAAACCTAAGAACATTCTTAGAATAGAATCAATTTTTAATCTAAGGAAGCATTCTTCATTAAATTTTATTATGTCGACATAGTATCTTAAATACAGATATTGCAATTTTCCACCTCCTTACTAGAAGACTAATTACCTTAAGGTAGTTTTTTGGTTTTCTCAAAGTTTCTCCTGTAGGTATGCCGATCTACAGCTGTCATATAGTAAATGCATTCACATCCTTACGATTTATCTTTCACCAATATTCAACTGTTCAAAAATTCAATCTTGTATTCTTAATGGCAGGCCATTAGATTTTATTTTAGAATGATATATGACCCATTAAATTGAATTGCCAAAATAAAAATAAAATTTTTATAGTTTAGGTTACTTATATACAAGTTTTTTTAATTTTTATTACTGTTTAACTGATTTATGCATTTTCAAATGTGCTCCGCTCCTATCCTGGCTATTATTCCAGCTGCCTCCCCTGCTTGCCCCAATTCCCCGCCACCATCCCAATGTAGAGGTAACTTTATTAATCCTATATTGTTAATTCTTCTTTTTTTACATTAACCTGTTTTTTTAACAAAATTCTTATTTTAGTCTTATGAGTCTTGATGGTTGAGGAAGCAATACATAAATGCGAGTGAACTAATTGAATCATTTATATCAATAGTGAGCAGTCTCACATAATAGATTTTTCAAAAACGAGGGTAAAATATTTAGATATTAAGATCAATTTTTTTCATTCAGTCCATACAAAATTTTACATGACACTTTTACAGAACATTCATACCAGAAGAAAATATAAAAAATGGTTTTAGAACATAGCCACTATTGATATCATCGAATCAATTGAACCGGGTGTAACTATAATACACAATTTACTGGATCCAATTTTTAAGAATTTATATTTCATATCTGTCAAATTGTATATATCACCTCATTGGTTATAAATAGATACTATAATACTTACATGCAGTCTAGATTATTATTTTCTTAATTTATTGTAAAAAAAATTATTCACGGTGTAATTTATTTCAATTTTGTTAACTCCAATTTTTATTCATTATAAATATAGACGTATGTACACGGAACACATCAATATTCTTGCTGTTTTGAAAAATTTGACTAACTTGCTGGTCTGTAATAAGGCTTGCTAGACTAACAAGCACGTCAAAGCCAAAATACAGTTAAACTCCGTTAATTCGAACCGTGATCATTTTAAATTTGTCACAATTAGAAATTTTTAGAACACGTAAATTTCAAGATATTATTACCCTTGACCAAATTATTTTATCCTACAGATTTACGTTTATTATTTATTAAGTGGTACATGCAGTATACTCTTGATTTATACTGTTTCGATATATGAATTTTTGCTATAATGCTATCTTTTAAAAATAACAAATTATACCATCAACTAATTTTCCTGATTTTATACACATTAGATGAATATTTTAATGAAAAAAATTTGTTTAAGTGTTCTTCGTATTTTGCGATGTTTCCAGGTGATGCCTGCGCGGCCTCCCTCTCCTCCCCGCCTGCCTTCCTCCCCTCCACCAACGCCCCCGTCCCCCCCGCCGCCACCGCCCCCGCAGCCGGCTCAGCCCTCCACGGACCGAGACAAGTTCAAGTGCCTGTACCTGCTGGTGGAGACGGCCGTCGCTGTGCGTCAGAGAGAGAAAGAGCAGGAGGAAGTCCAGGTGTAGGACTTCCTCTCTCCACAGCGTAAATTACTAGATTTTCTCTGATTGACATTACCGAGGACTGAAGTGTAGCTGTAAAACAATGTGCTCTAGCATATACTATAAACTGTATATTTCTGTGATGTTAGTGTTGGTAACTTGATTACATAATGAACACTGCGATGATATTCCATCACTGCAAGCCTTTGTTTCGGCAACATTGAGAATCTCATCTTGTAATCGTTATATTTTATTCTTTGAAGGAAAACAGAAATGCCATTTTTGAGCATCTTTTTTTATAAATAGCAAACATTCAAGGAAGACGCTCTCAAAAGATAATGCAAATTTTTAAATGTTAACCTTACTTTGAGAAATTAATTATTGAGAAAAGTTTTAACAGTTTCTAAACATTAGTGAGTTATAACAGTTACAATAATTTTACTGGCAACATTTGATCAAACTGTGATTTTTGTAGTCCACATTTAAAAACCCTAGTATACAAAGTAAATTATACATTGTAAATGAAATAAGAATATTAATTACTTTATATGTGAATTTGAAACAATGTTCATCACATGACGTAGTAGCATTACCTCATGGATTTGAAAATATCTTAAGATGCTCTATTGGCATATCCTTCTCGAGTGTGTTTATTATTTTACCAAACAAACATACGGCGTCCATACAGCATGGATACCAGTAACATGTTTGTGATTTGACGCAGGAAATATTGAAACAAATTCTTCCGCCCTGCTTGTTTTACATTTTTTGTAATAATGTTAAACCAGTGTATTATAATGTGTTCAATAATTAAAATATATGTTAAAATGTACATAGAACAATGGGATTAATAAGTGTATAAAAACGTGTTTGTGGTACTCGGCATATTATGTCGGATTGAATTGTGCAGCGAGTGAGATGGTCACTCCGACATAGTGTAAGGAACAGTTGCGGTAGCCGGTCACAATTGTTGCACGTCGCGAGCAATAATGTTAATCACCCGAGCCATAGTAGCACCTCACATCGCCCATCGCCACTTCACCAGGGATGTGGTACGGTGGCATCTTACGTGAGCAACACAGTATTCTTTCTCTTAAATTTATGAACTTTTACATATTTGTTACATGAGTAATATGTAACATTTGTGAGCCGAATGTGCCTTTATTAATGTAAAATATACATTTATTAATTCATTGATACGTTTATTCTTCAATATAAATCATTTTTCATGTTAATATTTGTATTATGCTTGTTCCTTTTTTTATTGTATTAGAAACTTACATTACGCTATGCCACATCTGACACCAACTATAGAATGTACATGAAACTTACACTATGCCACATTTGACGCCAACTGTAAAATGTACTTGAAATTAGACTATGCCACTTCTGTTGCCAACTGTAGAATGGCCTACACCACAATTGTAGAAAAAATTATACATTTTCATCACACCCAATGTTCCATGGCACTACGGCAACTGACTGCTGATCAAATTACATGCAATGTTACCCAACAAATTAATAAGTGTTCAATTTTTTTTTATTAAATTGACAATATTAATTTGATTATGTGGTTCGGTGGACCTGTATTTATTAGCCACTTTATTTGAAAGAGGGAGTTAACAATTGCAAAATTCTCTTTTGGTATGATCTCTAACATGTCAATAAAAGTAGGACGTATTTTTTTATTTTTAAAAATGCCCAGCAAAGTGAATGCAAATTAGAAACACTCAAATTAGAAACTATAAAGAAAATGTGAATAGAGGGCAGTCTTGAGATGATTTATTTATCTCTTGGTATAACTTTATAACATCACTTTTCAGGCAATTCAATTTTTTTGTTAAAATCAAACATTTTTAGATTTAAAGATTAACTCCCTCAGTGCATTAGTTGTAAAGCGTTGTTAATGTCAAATATACTTTAAATAAATCCTACTTACTGCTGAGTGCGAATTCCTTTACAAAGGATATTGATTAGATTACTTTACGCTAATGGTTAAGCTTTTCTGGATTGGATTTACTTATTAATATAACTTGCATTTTATTTTTACGTTGTAAATAATTTTATTATTAATAACACTTATCGTGGCACGAATATGTGCAAGTCAATGTAAGAATATATTTTTTATGTTTTAAGTAATTATTCCGATTACTCGTAATTGTAGATAGTTCTCAACTGTATCATTTTTCATAGGATGGCGTTAGATAATGAGCCAAATATAATTTTTAACTCTTATTGGAAGCCCACCTCCGAAAAATTTATTTTTAAAATTGTTTAGCATGTACAAAATATAATAAACCGACTATTACTTAATTTAACTTGTGAAATTAATTGTGGCCTCGGGCACATGGCTTGACAATACGCAAGGTGGTGAGAGTTGCTCAAAACAATTATTATAATATTTAGCGATATTAATATATTATGTCATTTTCTCTCAACTTCGTGGGAATACGCTTTACTTGGCATATTCAGCCATTCTGGAGATTTTAAAAGAAGAGTACATTTCCGAGTGCGAAATGTACATGTACGTTGTTTGGTTCTTTACCTGAAGCCATCAAAATCACACTGAGGCAGATCGTTGTTCTGAAACATGTCACAAACCCTCAAAAGATATTCAAAATATGTATGCGATATAATATTGCTCTTATTTGTTTTAATTTTAAGATTAATAACTATTTTTTGTTGCCTTACGCAGTTTGTTTTTATTTGTATATCTTTTCAGGTTTGTGACAAAATGGACTAAATTCCTTTATTAATAATGATCACATCAATGGTTGTGTTTTTGTGGTGATCAAAATTTTTATATTTGTAATAATATCCCCAAATTGCAGCTAGGGGAATAACAAACAAAATGTTCTTGAGGTACATTATTTTTTTGTATGTATGTATACAATATACATATATATGTATATATATGATGAATCAAATTGTATTTATTTTATTATCACACGTTTATCAGAGTGGCATACCACTTTTTTTAATTTACTTTGATTATTTGTCAATAATTACATAGAAAATTTGTTTTTAAAAAATAATAAAATTAAGCTTGATCTTTTGGGAAAAATTACTTTTATGTTTTGAGGTCCACCAGATGTATGTGGTTCCAGTGATAGCTGGAGACATAATTTTACCTCCCAATCTTTCCATCACTTTATAATTAAACTGAACTTATGTTCAATTTTGAAAGTTCTGCACACCATCATTTTAGCATATTACGTGTATTATTGTAATTAATATGACAAGCTAAATAATTTTTGATTTGATTGAGCGTTGGCTGCCACCCTTTGATGATAAATTTAAGAATGAATAATCTAAAAATAAAGATTTTCTATTTCTATCCCATGTTTTTTTTGCGTTCTAAGTTGACTTTACAAATAGTTGTTTAGTATTCTTAATACCCTATTGGTGATTTAAATGAAGATATGCCTATGATACAGACATCGTTCTACCGAATATTGTAAAACTTGATTTTGAATCCATTTGCAATGGATGTGAATTTGGACACTCGGAGAAAAATAAAAAAATATTTTGACAATCTTATTTTTTTACCCAACTCAGTAACAATATTGTATGTTTTTTATGTAATAGATTTTTAAAAATTAAAAACAATGTTGGTGATAAATGAAGCCCTCATTTATGTCTAGATCGCCAAAAATTTTTTTTTGTACACTCAGTGACTTGATTCCCTATTGGACCTAAAAGTTATTGGAAAAAGTAAGATGCCATAGATCATTCTCGTAAATTAATAAATTTTTTCATCACCAAATTCTGAAATTGACGTAACTACACAATGCAATATTCTTTCATATCCTATCCATTGTAATGGTATTTTAAATTGATTGTGATAATTAGCAATTAAATGCTCTTGTATGTATATTTAATCAATATTTTGAAGATTCCTCGCCAAATAGACAAACAATAAAATTGAGAATTTTGGTGGACCTAATGCTTCTCAAGCTCTGAATGGTACAAATATGTTATTTTCTCTGTTTATTAAAAACACTTAAAAAGTTTAAGCAGTTAGTAGGAATCCAGTCTGGCTACTTACGGAAACAATCACTGCCAATTTGTGTATAATAATTATACGGTCAGATGGGCTGTTTCTTTTTTAGAAGTTTCACACGCTGTTAAAATTAGGGTAAATTAATTACAATATTAACCTAGAGAATATCACTTATCCATTAATTATTTTTAATTTATATTTATAAGTGAAATTTATATCTATAATGCTCTTCCCAAATTAAGTTAAGGTGAGATTGTTCTGTGCAGACAATTTTTGCAAATAACCTATTTTTTGACATAGAATACTCACATACAATATTTGCTGTTACGAAATACTGTTTAATGTTTAAAGAACTTTTTTTACAAGAAACTTTTACTAAGAAATAGTCAGAAGATAGAAGGGTCGCCATGGGATGAGCATTATGCTGTAATGTTTACAGAACCTGACAACTCATTACTGCAACTTTTTTGTTTTTCTGTATGTATATGTAATATTTAGTTTAGGCTAGTTTTATACATGATACTGGTCCTACTGATTTTTTGTTGGCGGCCGATTATTAAAACATGTTTGTCTTGACAAGCGACGGGTGTCAAATATGTTTTCATAAATATAGTACTTATGCAAGAGGCCCAAAAAATGCATGATGAATTCCTGATTCACATTGAACAGTAAGATTAGTACAGTCGGCACCGGCTATTGCTATCATATTTGTTCTTTTAATTCTTATCACCCTGCTGTCAATCTATCACTAAGTAACATACAGAATTTGCTTATTGGAGAAGTGGTGTTTATTGTACGCAGTAAAACCCTGTCAGTTCGTAATTCATAATAGTTGTCAGGCTCTCGGACCAGAATTCAAATCAATTTTACAACAACTGTTACATCACTAAAAAAATTGCTTACGGGAACAGTTTCGTCAATAACGGAAACAGTTTCCTAGCTTTCAAGATCCCTTAATACTAGAAGCTTTTTAAACAATTTTCGGTTAATTACTCTTGCCGAATGTATTATTCCAGAATATGAGAAAATATTTATTGAAAATTTATATAATTAGCACTTTTTTTATTAGTTATACAATTTTTTAATGAATTCTGCAACATGTATGCAAATTTCGAATTAACGAGATTTCATGCAATTAAAATAATTTTTTTTCGACTTAACATGATTTTACTGTAGTGTATGTACTTAGTAAGCTGTCCTGCTGTCAACCTCAGGAGTAAAGTTTTGTTGAATCATCGCACTGCCTCTTTCATTCTCATTGCTACCAATGCTTTTTAAAGTAACGTAAGGTTTTAATAATTTAGAGAACGGCAAGTGAGGCACCTTTAACGTTGAAAAGCCCTACCTAGGTTTAATTGCTATGCTTCATCACCACCAAGTCTTCCAACAAGACTCTTTTAGACTGATCTGTTCTGTAGGTCTGTTCTTATTTTGACTGAAACGTCGAAAATAAATTTCTACAGATGAAACTGTAAATGCATTGAATAAAATGAAACACCGGTAGCACATTACAACTACTCACATGATATTAAAAAAAGCTATGCATTCAACCATGTGGTTACAAGGTGACCGAATGACAAACAAGAACCGCAGGGGTAGGCAGAGAGGATTGAACGCCACAATGGCACACCACTTTTGCTTCGGCCACATTCATACATCTTCTCATATAAGTTCTACGGTTGTTGCGGCTTTTAATAGGGCCATCCTCAAATACTTGTAGTATCTGATCGTGCCAGGTCTTTCGCGGACGCCCTCTATTCCTGTTGCCTTCAACACTCGCTTCATATATTTTCTTAACCATCCTTTCCTCGTTCATACGTTCCACATGGCCAAACCATCTTAGCACTCCTTTCTTTACTCTATCTACCACACTATAGCCGCCAGCATTGCATTCACGTCTAATTTGTTGATTCCTCACTCTATCGACCAAAGATTTTCCACACAAGCGTCTTAGTGGCCGCATATAAAAAATATAGTAAAAAGCGGTAAAAACCTCTCGATATTTGATTCCCTTGGGCATCCGTGTAAAGAGGTAGATTTTTTTATAACCATATAACACAATACCCGGTGCCAGCTATATTTTTAAACCTGAATTTTTTTGTTTGGATTTCATTTTCAGATCAGTAGGAATTCAGTGCATCATGTATGAACACACATTAGATTGCCACTCCTCATTGTCATCTGATTGTATTCTTTTATTTATATCTAATGCCTGCTCAACAAACTGATTTTCTCTTTGAGTTTTACACATTTGTATTTTTTTACAATAATTGAGAAATGAAAAATATATCCATCTCGCTATATCTTGCGAAGAAGCAGCGTTCAGTGTTCACACATTACAGAAATTAAAATTCAAGAATATTTTTTAATCCAAATAATTACTCCTTAATATTTTGATATTTTACTGTTGCATTGTTATTACATAGACTTGTTTAAAAAGGTTTCCCTCTTGTCATAAAAATCACAGTGTACAGTGAGAAGAATTCTTAACACATTTGTGGATAGGCCATGGCTACCTTCAATCTTTATTCTATTATAAAAAGATAACAGTTATAACCATTGATGGAGAAAGAACAGTAATCACTATCGTGAGATGCATGCATGCGTCTCCACAGAAACAATTTGATCTGTTTTGAATATGTTTCGCAGCTTGTTAAATATTTGAAAAGGGGCAAAAATTAATAAATGTCTTGTTGGAAGGCTTGAAAAAATACCATGTGTCTGCAAATGTGTTAATTATTGAAAATTTATAAGCCTTTACCGAGCAGGTATTATTATAAATAATTACATTGCAGACAAATAATGTTTGTTTAGCTTCTGTTGCTATTTGTTGTGAATGTGTTGCAACTTCGACAATGTTATTTGCAAATACATATCATTAAAATCACCTGCATAACCTTTCCTAAGGTAGAAAACTCTTCCATATTTTGAAGTCTAGTGTTCTTGAACTGACGAGCAATCGTTAAAAATGGTATATCATAATTGAAAAATATATTTAGACTATTATACCTAATAAAAAATTATTAATCACACATGACACCCCAGACTTCTAAATATGGTAGTGTTCTAGTATTACAATAATGTATTCATCTTTCATCCATTAATTAGCATAATAGTGGAATTGTTAACATTCATTCACGAAATAGTGAATATCTGTAAAAAAGTGAACTTCCTAAATTATATTTGTACAAAATACACAACTCAAATTATTTTGTTATTCAAATGAAATTTTTAGTGGCAATCTTTTTGTATGTTTTGAGTGAGAAATTTTCCTTTTTTTACGGTCACGTTGGTTGTAGTAATAGTTTGTAATGTACCATGGTTTATGCCGGGACACATTTATAAAAGCAGTGCCATAACTGATATAATGATGTATTTGGCAAATTGTGAAAATCAGTAACTGTCAAAACTCTAGAATAATTTAGAAGAAAGAAATATTATGTGAGACTTAGAAAGAGTAAAGCATGTTGTGAATTTTAATTTGTGTTTTATTAAAATACCCTAATCCTTAATTTACTAAACGATTCTAAACACCTATCTATATTTCTACAGCTCAGTTCCAAAGGGACGGATTAGTATTCCAAGTTTGCAGAAATCAGATTTACATGTTTTTTTAAGGTAGTTAAGTGTAAGTTAATATGGTGTATCCCATTAACATCCAAATGTTTTTTTTTAAATAAAGCTAAATATGTATGTAAAGTTCAACATTCTTACCATTTTCAAGCTAAACAAAAGCATCTATAATGGAATATAGCTTAGAGTATACATGTACTCTAAGGAATTGAGGTGTTGAATTATTACTTCAATTTTTGAAATTTTTTATGTCTACAATAACACAGATTATAAACATATTACTTTTTAATTTTTAATGCTCAACAGGTCATGAGGCCCAATTACTATTATGAATCACATCACAATGAAAAAAAAGAATCGCATCACAATGAAAAAAAAAATATACCATCACACCTCCCCATCATAAATTATAAGGAATGCCATTCAATATTTTTTTACATAGATCGTGTGCAAAAAAATATGCACAAAAAACACCACCCTCTAGCTCTTCTCCATCTCTTCCCTCGATATTAATGCTGTTCATGCCAAATTAAATGGAATAATATCCATTCCAAATTTTTATATAATATAATATTTCTATTTCTTTATGCTAAAAATGTGGAATTTAATTGAGTATACATGGTACACTAACCATTTACATTGGTTTATAAATCTTTTAATAATCCCACCAACAGTATAGGAAAGGAATGGTACCAAGTGTCCCACATATATGGGAGACTTGATCTCCATACTATGGATGACTTGATCTGGGGGGGCATGTATCCCATACTTTAGGGACATATGATACATTATGCTTCAACAGGCCAAGAGGCCAAATTACAGAAGCGAAAGACGTCACAAAACACTCAGGCTTGAGCACTTAGGTAGGTATGCAATTAAACGTATTGAAATTGTTAATGGGTTCGTTAAACTGACTTTTAACAAAATCTTTACTTTTCGACTATCACTTTAAGTTTATTATTTTGAGTACCTGGTTACACAATTATTCATTGGAACAAAAGCACTCAACATTCCTAAGTAATTTCCGCTTAAAGCTAACTTTTTATCTTCTTTCCTGAGCATCTTTCCTTGTTTAATGTACTCTTAAGCCTACTGGATCCCTAAAGAAAAGAAAAAAAATCAATAAGGGATACTTGATCCAGGGGATTGTCTTCCATAGAAACATGTACTAAGTGTCCCCGAACCGGGTTGAGGAGAGAAAATGTTATTTATAAGAAAAAACTATTTTGACTTCCTTCTTTTTCCATGTGAAATTGAATACTACGTGGATAATGACTTATATTAGAGTCTTAACCACCTCTAACATCTTTTGTAAATATGTAACTATTTAATCAAAATAAAAAGTAATGAAAATGTGTTTTCAGCAACAAACACCAAACCGTCCGCCATCTGTACAAGTCTGGCCGACGTCACTACTTTAGAAAGTTAGCGGATCTAATAGACTACTAATACCAAGTTAAAAATAATGCAATGTTCACAAAAGTTCTGTAAATCTCAAGTACCTAGTTTTCACTAAGATCAAGTGTTCACAGTCTTCCCTATATTGGTGTCAATAAATAGAGCTCTTTCCATTTAAGAAAGACAATCGAATTAGTTTGTGTAAGCCGTGCGAATGTGGCACATTGTTTCGTTGTGTTGGTGAAGACCCGTAAACACCAACACGACAAAACAATGTGCGCCGCACGTCGACTTACACATACTAATTCGAAAAGGTGTTTCGAAATAAAGTTTTAGAAAATATTTTTAAAGTTATATTTAGGTACTCTTTCTGAGGCGGCCCTTGTTGCCCGGTGGGCATGACACATTCCTATACCGAGGGTTCCGAATTCGTTTCCCGGTGAGGTCACAATACATCTACATGATTGACTCAAGCCTGGAGTGTTTTTGTGATGTGTCTCGTTACAGTAATTGGATCCCACGGTCTGATGTAGTGGGATTGCTAAATAATTCGTATATTTAAAATTTCTTTTTTTTTTGTATTTTGTGGTAACATTATTAATAAGAATATACTTTGTTTTTACCACTAAGGCCCGGTTGTTTCAAGTTCGATCAAAGCATAGATTTTTACGAAAACGGATTATCTGATTGGTAGAGAACATAAAAATCTATGCTTTAAAAGAACGCTTACTTTAATCCAACTTGAAACAACCGGCCCTAAATTGTTGAAAATGCCAACATGTTTCGGGGCCAACCGCCCCTTCATCAGGATTCAACTAATACTAAAAATTAAAAATCTAAGTATAGACAATAAAATACAAATATATATATATATATATATATATGACAAATTATTTTCTGGGGGAACCCGTATCAAATAGTCCTGAAAAGGACTTTTACATTCCTGACATTCCGAATATATAGCACTATTCATTCTCAAGGGCCTTCTATCTTGAATCCTACCCAAAATCAGACGAGTAAACCCAGAAAATAATTTGTCATCTTTAACCCGTGAAAATCTTAAATATAACATATATATGTATATATATGGGGGATGAATAAATAATTAAGTAGTAATGTGAAAACCAAATATGTAATACTCCTATATTGCTAATGCCCATAAGTCACAGACTAAGCGGGGCAGAAAATGCTACTTTTATCTCATTGCTGTCACTTGATCTGTCGTGCGCAAGCATCATGACTCATTTATCCCATGTGGCGGCGATGATTGGATATAAATTGGCGCTAATTCTCGGACATGTGCATAAGACTTGAAGTGACGCCGGTATGGGTGAGACAAACATATATTTCTGCACCGTGGTGATTTCGCCTATTTCCAGACCCTGCTAGCAATAAGAAGTATTACATGTATGGTGAAAACAAATTTAAAAGATAATTATTTGTAAATAGTACCTGGTTATTTAAAATATTCAATGCACTATTGACACTTTATTATTTACAAAATTTATAATTTAAACAACTGTAATCATGTAAGTATAATTTGTATGTAAAATTTTTAAACCCTTATTTAATTAATCAAAGGAATGGTGATCCATTTAGAAAGATGATTAGAAATTCGGAAAAATTATTGCAATTTAAGCAAGTGTTCCTTAACTCCATTTCCACAAGTTTTTCCTATATAAAATAATTACAATCATTAAAAATCAATTTAAACTCCTGTTTTTTTTAAATACATATCCTCATTCTTATTATTTAATATATATATTGTTTATCGAGGGGTCAAGTTTGTTGTAGCTGGAATGGGCATAGGATATTAATATTAGTCAATATAAGTTAACATGCATTTGTCTTTTAAAAAGCAGCAAATGCAAATAACTTTTTTCTTCATGTTTTTCTTGACACAGAAACCACTTTTGCAATATGCAAGTTATCTCTATCTTTGTTATTAGTCATCTTTATTAATTCAAGTTCCTCGGACTTTGTGAGAAATGTTGTGGAAACATTTAATAAATAATTTTTATTTAAAAATTTTCTTCATACCTACCTATGTAATAGAATCTTGATTATTGTTTTTTTCAAATTAACAAAACAATGGATACCCAGACAATATATTATTATTTAAAACTCGGTCCATCAATCCTGCTGTCTCTAGCATAAACAGGCATATGTATGTGCAACCAATTGTATTCGACCTGCTCTGGCATAAACATGCATGTGTATATTTAGTGTATTAATGTAGTGTGAACACGTAAAATAATGTATCTAAATAATAATTGATTTGAGGGGGTATTCTAGTCTAGAGGCATGAATTTGAGGTGTTTTCGGGTGCTATAAATAAAAAACGAAAAATATTTTGCCCATCCATTTTTTAACATACATAAAAAAAATTTAAAAAGTGAAAAAATTTAAAACTCTAAATGTTATAAGCTATTGAAGTGGGGGGTTGGAAAAAAAAATGGCGCGCCAAGTTTGTCACAATTGCAACCCTCCAAATAATCTGAAACAAAAATTAATAGATATCTAGATAAATGCTGCTATCGTACTAACTAAAAAAACTGATTTTTTTTTTGTCGCTAAATTGCGGATGCTTGAAAAAAATTTCTTTTTTACTATTTTTTTGACTTTTTTAAAAATAGTCATTTTTTTAAATTTGTTATAATGTTAGTTAGTACGATAGAGACATATATAGAGAAGTCTCACACCAAATTTCAAGTAAATCGGTTAAGTAGAACTTGAGAAATCATGACAAACTTTTTGAAAAAAGCAGTTTTGAGAAAAACGCTCCATAAAATGACATTTTATACTTACATTTAATTAAGCTGCGATTCCTGCTTCGTACATTGGGCCTTCCTCTACTTCTTGGATTTTTATATATAATACAAGAGTACATAAGGGTTTACGAGATAATGGGATCGCAGGTAGACATAGACGGATGGTCCCTAACGTCTTTTGTTTGATTTGTTCCGGCCCAGCCGGTTTGGATGTCGTGTCACTAAAATAGTTATATCTCCGGAAATAATTAAAATTTTGACATATCCTCTTAAGGACATATTCTAGAAAGGTTAAGCTTTGAAAATATGAAGAAAACAAAATTTGATTTTTTCAAATTTATATGCTAGAATACCCCCTTAATGTGTTCTATCAGTTCAGGTTATTGTCAAGAAAATGGATGTTGTGTAGGAGTAGCTTTTGAATGATGATAAGGTATCTGCAAGAATATTAGCATCAACATTAAGGTTGGCACAATATGTATTGTATATAAGACACATCTTGTAATGGGAGAAAAATAACCAATATTATCAGATTGCTGGTTTATTCTAAAGACCTCCGGGCTTCTTATATGGGGTTTAACATATAAATTTATGTGAGATAAAGAAAGAGAATCAATAGCTTCACCAAGAATCTTGTGTAGCGCAACAAGATCGGACATTTTCCGTCAGAACTTAAGCTTGTACATTTTGAAAAAGGTAAGACGATCCTAGCAGCTGTGAAGGTTACTATGTTGACCAGCTTTGCCGGAAAAAATATGCAGAAACTTTTTCTGCACTCTTTCGATTCTTGCGACATGTGTTTTATAATAAGGTAACCAAATAACTGACGAATATTCCAAGATAATTTGTAATACTGATATATAGAGAACTTTAGGCTTTGAAGAATTTTAAAGTCACGGCAACATTTCTTAACATTGTGCGACATTTTTTTTCTTTACATCAGTTTGTTCTTTCATCAGCACCAGTTCATCCAGATCTCTTTGTAGGAGATGACTATCTTCCAAAATTGAGTCAGTTGGTCAAACAGTGTATATTCGATTAGAGAACAGACATTAAATTTTATAGATATGCATGTGTACATACTATTATTTTTATATATAGCCGGTAATAGCGTAACCCGAGTATGCTTACAGCATGCCTCTGCTATAGCTAATGCTTTGTCGATTTTAAGAAAGTTTTCGACCCAGCATGGGAAAACTTTGAAAATGCTATCAACGGGGTTTTAATGTACTCAGTATGTTCAATCAATAAAAATACCTTTCTTGGTACAAAATATTTATTAAAATTATAAAAGTATTATTCTTAAATCCAAATGGCACAATCTCAGAAAATTACATTTCTAATTAACATATTTTCTGAGTTACCTTCAGATAGGTAGATAAATATTATTATAAGTGACCTTAATTTATTATTTCAACAACAAAAAGTTTCATAACTGAAATTTTCCATTCATATCACTCATATAATATGTATGTAAAAATACTTAGTATTTAATGTTGTAAAAAATATAACTTTAATGGTAGTATGTATATATATATGTACATAATTTGACAAAATTTCAACCAGCGCAGCATCGTCATTACTAAAAAAATTGCGCATTGATTTTGAAAATTTACTGCCAGCTTTTAATCCGTTACCAGGGCAAGTTTTCACAATTATACACGTTATCAGGAAGGTGTAATATTACAACCATATTGCTAATGCTTCATTTCTGATGACCCCACTGAACACAAACACATAGTTCCTCAAAATTCTGCAGTAGCGGCACATTGAAGAATTCAATCATCTTTTGGATGTGAAATACATTTCTCAAGCCGTATTAGCAACTGAGAAGTAATTCTCAATACTTTTATTTAACAATATATCTGATTCATATATGTAAAGTATATATGCAGGGTGTAACACGGGTCCACAATAATAGGTTTCAGTATTAATTTTATTACGAGTCAAATGTGTTCAAGCGACAATGTCCTATTATTTATGGAGATAAGTGACTTCAAAGTTTGCATTTTTTTCAACATTTTATAGAAAATTTCAGTTTTCTATAAAACGTTGAACTATTATGGAAGTTGTACTGAATATTAAAAATTCATTTCCTTTAATACAAGTCAAACAAATTGATTGAAACCTTGCAATTAAATTATTGTTCAAGTTACTGCTAATCATTTTATTTAAATCGTATT
>JADDOH010002575.1:0-10751 GCA_016648135.1 Agrypnia vestita | reverse complement strand
CGAGCTCGCTGTAGCTTTCCTGGAAGTGGCCTGTTATGGAAATGTACCTTGCGGGGTGTGTTATTTGCATAAAGTGTTTTCGTACGAGCCTCAGAACAGCCTTGGGAACCTCTGCGTAGGTAAATACAAGAGACCTACTATTATAAAAAATGAGTTCACGTATAATGAATAGGTTAAGAGAAGTGGGTTATTTCTTCATTCCAACGTAATACTGACATGTTTTTAATATTTTCGTTTCTATATGAAAATTGTGGATGAATCGACAATACATAGTTTTAAGCGGAAAATGAGTTTTGTGCAAACAGAAAAGGACTTGTACTCTAGAATTATGAATTTGCACGTATTTTGTCTGGAGTTTCTAGGTCAACGCAACTATTTTCAGCTCGCAATATCATTTATATTACTATCTATGGTGCGTTCATATTTTCATGTAGCTTTTAAAAATTAAACAAGACTCAATATTGTTAGTTACATATTTTAAAAAAAAAATTTCATGAATATTTGTTTTAAATAACAATCCATATAATAATAATAATAAATAACGGTCCATCATCTTAACTAAACTAACTTAACCACAACACCAACATTCAAGACAACACATCAGCCCTGATGATGGACCCTGCAATGGGATTCGAAACTTCGGCCAGAGAGGTCATATTAACACGGCATAATACCCCAGAAGACACAAACCAGAAGATTCTGAGTGGCCGTGAAAACCTAAGAACATTCTTAATATTAGGGGTATTCATAAAACAGTCAAAATATTAAATTTATAAAAACTTAAAGAAAATAACATTGCATTACAGGTATTTTTTGAAAAACACATTATTGATAATAATTAATAAACATAAGACTAATATTACGGTTATTCATAAAACATTAAAAATATTATTTCTTATAACTCATAGGATATAAATATATTATTATGAAGCATGCATTTAATTGTGTTTTTTTTTGTGAAAATTTTGTTCAATAAATAATTTTTAACAAAAATAAATTTCCGGTAGCTAACAAGTTCAGAGCTAAACTCTGCATAAAGTAATATCAAAGGAGTTTCTACCGTAATATTTCAAAATAATAGCATTATTATGCTAAGCGATCCTGATTACGGGGAAGTGTATTTTAGCGGAGGAACGAGTACCTACTCACCCTAATTATTAGGATCAATTGACTTAATAATGGTACACATTGGAGTTCATAATTTCCATTACAGTAGCTATTTTTTTATTATTAAACTGCATAAGAGTGAGGTGTATAAACTATCCTCTCTTCCCAACCTTTGCAGAGATGACGTAATAATTTTTAATATCTTAGTAATTATTTCTTTAAACTTAAGAATGCATCAAAGATACTGAAATCTGTTTCGAGTAGCAAGCAAGATAATGATCGCCAACACGATCTTTAACGTTCGATGACCGAAGAAGCGATAGAAAAAAAGGAAGTTTTATTTCGTAATTAACTGAAATTTTTTGACACAAACAAAACAAACCAAGAAAATATCATTGGTCGGCAATTTCATTCACTAAGAGAAGATTAGTTTTTTTTAATACATATATTTCTTATCAGAAAGAAAATTCTGCCCTTCGTACTATTTTACAAATTATTTTTTAAAGACCATTGTGTTGTTTTAATTTTTCTACAAATGTTACTTTATGGTCCGGGCATATCCCAGTGAGGCCTGCATTATGAATACAACCGCATGCTTATTGTATGTATAAATTAATACGATTAATATAATTATTATAAAAATAATAAAAATAAACAATTTTTGTATGACTTAAATAACCAGGACTTTCTAGTAATATAAACAATCAGGAACGTTACCTTCGGGTTGATTGGTTAACGATCCGATATATCATTGAACACTCCGTCAATTTTCACGGGATGATATTTGAAAAATGTCTTGACATTTGTCATATAAACTTTACGCATACATAAATAAGTACGTCCCGTCTATTTCGTCTTGGGATATTATAACGTTGATGTTAACCTAATAATAGGGGGACATGTCCTTATTTAAATATGTATTTTAAGATATATTCAAAAATATTTTAGTAAAACATTATTTACTGTAAACCAATGTAAATGTGGTCAAAAATAAATAATAATATAAGTAATAATAATAAATACGTATAGTGTAAAAATTTAATAAAAGTCAAATTTCGTCTGAAATTCATACAGAAGTTACAGATATCATTATATCAGCGCATCGGTTAAAACTTATCTGGAAAATCGAGTAAATTGTTGGCGTAATGGTCGTGACGGTCATCCAGTGAATTTGAATCAAGAACACCAGCAAGTTAGTCCTACTTTCATAGCACGAGCGTATCGCTTAATCGTATCGTTTGAAAAAGTAAGAATATTGATGCGACACGTATTCCGCCTTTAAAACACAATTTATTAAATAAATAAAATCGATTCTTTAGTGATGCAACGTATTGAACCAGACGCACGCTCTTATTAATTTATTTATTCCAAGTTGCGCTCCGTCGTCAGCGATTAAATGTCGGGAGTAAATTGCTCCAGAGTCAATCACCCGAATGCCGACCTCATCCCGTGGACCGGCTCCAGGCGCGGCATGTGCGGCGCACGTAATGCACATTTCATTGCACTCCCGGATCTCACGACAGAAATGCAATGACTCATTTAACACGAGAAAACGAAATACATTGACTCATTTAAAGCAACATTTTTTTATTGGGACAGCAGGAAATTACGAAATGCCAACTAGAGGGGGACGGGGAACATAGATACATCAACTCATAATATCATAAATCATATATTTGTCAATTAACATCACAAAATGTGCAGATCCTACGTATTTATTATTTCTAACAATATTTTCTGTTTGCAAGAAGTGTCTGACGTATATACAAAAAAAATTTGAAGCAAAAAATTGTTTGCTTCTGTTTGTGTGTGTTTTGGTGAATTACTAAATTGACTCGTTTCAATATTTCTTGTCAATATGTATTTTGAAGTCGGAAATTTTTATGACAGCTTCCTGTATACACGTAATATCACATTTATGTATTAAAATAAATTAAAATTTATTTATTATGTTCTATACATTTAAGATATGATAAGAAGTATTTTATAAACCGTATTAATTAAATTATTCATTCAATAAATATATTACAAAACCAAAATTGTATTAAAATTTAAGGAAACTGCTACGTATAAATGTGCGCACTTGAAACACGATTATTTTTTCAAGAATATTATAAAATAACTTTAAAAGGTACAAAAATGTTTAAATCGGCTTTTTTTATAATTCAAAGTTTAAAAGACACTTTTTTTCACATTCTTTTTGAGGCCCTATTTTATAATAATAGATAAAATAATTAACACTATGTTTTAGCCACATTTCGGGAGCGATGCTTCCTTCTTCAAGACAAATAATGTAGAATTTTCACAACAAAATTTAAGTGTGGTTAAAACAAAATGTTAATTTTTTATTTTTAGAACACAATTTTATATTATTTTGTGTTTTTTAACGCTTTTTTACATGGATGATCACTTTTTACGATCTATAAATTTAAAAAATCGATTCCTTTTGCTTATTTCCCTATCCATATATTTTGTAATACTGTAAATCAATTATAGAAGGGTGGTCTCAGGTTTAACAAATAATGAATATGTAAATATCTGTACGATAAAAAAGAATCGAGTGTTTCCTTGACTAGGGAATCATTTATGTGGCTTTCTGTTCTGTATGTATAACGGAGGAGAGATTTGATGACAACTGTAGTTAAAAAGTATAATATACAGGGTGTCCCGTGTCTCAATGTCAAGCCGAAATCAAGTCATAATAGTTATCAGAAAAATATTTTAAGAAATCTAAGTGATGTATTTTAAAAATTATAAGCATTTAAAAAATCTACATCCTGTGACGATCTTTTCATTCCTGTTGCTACAAATCTTTATTTTTCTTCATTTTTTGATTATTATGAAATCCTGAATAATTCTTCTGTAAACTTTTGTCCAAAATTCAAAGCCAACTGCTCCAGCTTGGAAGAAAATGTCACTTCTTGATCAAACCAAGTATTCAAAATCAATACTTTGCCCAGTTTTAACTGACTGTTTTTTAATTTTTTTTAAATAGTTTTTCTGATAACTATCACCCGATTTCAGCTTGAAGTCGAGATACGGGACAACTTCTATAACGTATAGGACAAATTGATTGCAAGTAATTAATGAAAATCATAATCATTATAAATTCAAAATAATTAACGCTTTTAAAAGTATACGAAGTTGCATCAGCGTGCGTTATATTCATATACGTCATATTTCAAACGACACATTCAATTTGTACATATTCTTCAAAATCCGAACAAACTATAAACCAAAAATATCCTTGGTAAAATTAACTATAATATTTTTACTATAATGGCTCGAGTCCACGAAGGAGATTCTTGAGACATTTTCGACTCTGAACAATCTTTGAGAAAAAAAGGGTTTCCCCGTGCACATACCAAGACTAGAGATTCGCCGCAACGCGCCTCACTTTACGTTTTTTTTTTCATTACTTGAACGCATCCAACACAAATTTCTACGTTACATTAACTATATAACTTCACATCCCAATTGAAAATATCAACTACACAAGATTACAAATTTTTATTGGATTATTGCCACTATCCCAGCAGGAGAATTTTATCTGATTTGATTTTACTCTACAAAATTATTAACTAGCATTTTGATACCTCTTATATTCTGTGTTTGTTTATGTTGCATGCGCCTGAAAGAGCTACACGAAGAGACCCAACACACATTTTAACTCTCTTGTACCCAGGCTGCATAGGCTAGGCAATACCTATGCGCATATCTCTGATATTTTTAATTCCAGTTTTTAATGCAATCACAAACAAATTATTTCTTTAATTCCTACGCTACAAGTCACATATTCCATTAGACAATCCTAACTATATTTATATTTCACCTATCACAGATATTATACTTACTCAAGTTTTTTTATGTATGTACTCAAGTGTATGTATATGTAGATATTGTATTTTGTATATGTATATGTAACCATATATGGTTTCTTCCTTGCATTAAGTTAATTATTTATCAAATTTTTCAATTACATTTTGTTGACTGTTTTTATTTTATTTTCAAAAATTTACTCATATTGTAAAAGCCCATTGGGCGTAAATAAATAAATAAATGTCACTCCGCTGATCATTAATGTTTAGTCCGTTAGTTGGGTGAATTCAAATCAAATCTCCAGCCTCAGGTGAATCAAAATAAATGTTGGTAATTTAACGTATTCTGTTTGTCTAACATTTCATAATAAATGGTTGTAGACGTTTATGGATTGAGATAACGTTTTGTCTATTAGTTTTTGTCTCTTTCTACCGACGTTAAAGCTGACCTCCAGATCAACCTTTCAATATGCTGACCTCTGATTTTATCTCCAAATCAATATCTCAACATGATGCTCCTGAGTTTATCTCCAGATCGATATCTTAATACGCTGACCACTGAATTCGTCTCCAGATCAACATCTCAATACGCTGACCTTTGAGTTTATCTCTAGATCAATATCTCAATATGCCGATCTCTGAGTTAATCTCCGGATCAACATCTCAATACTCTGACCTCTCAGATAATCTCCAGATCAATATCTCAATAAGCTGACCTCTGAGTTGATCTCCAAATCAATATCTCAACACGTGTACACGGAGATTAAAGTCGAATAAATCTATTTGACGATTATCGATTATCTCATCGCGTCTTTCCACGGTTAGTAGGCCATAAAGGTTTATTGTTTATAAAACACTTTTATGATGTCAAATATAAATACGAATAGGTACAAACACGTAAAATTATGTAAATTTGAGATGTACGGGTATATGTGTGTATGCCATCAGTGTCCAGATAATTGAAACCCGACAACTTGCAATCAGGAGTTAACCTAATCAAAATTAGCGTACGTCTGTCCTGACGAGTGGTGACAGGTCGGCGTTAAATTAATCAAAGGGGTTTGTTTTGGGTCATAACAAAAGTTGTGACCGTTTTTTCCAAATGAAGCGGACAAGAGAACACAACAAAAATAAATTTCAACAAACTACTCAATAATGTTTTCTCCTTTATTATTTACAACTTCTTTTGCCTCTACGATGCCGTTCGAACATGTCACTTTTGTGCACCTTTTGTTTAACACACATTATTCATTTTTTTAGCAATCCGCTTTTTATAATAATTGAAAAAATTACGTCAATGTACTAGACTGCCGTAGCGAAATCGGATAACGCGCCATTTCCGGATAGACTGGAGGTCCGTTGGTTCGAATCCTGGTAGCAGCTATAATATTTTTCCGTTGATTTGATTTTTCTGTATGTCTTTCCTAATTATTTAATAAATTTGTTATATTTTATTCAATTAATAATTACGTCTAACGGTATAGTTAACGCTAAAAAAGAAAATAAAAGCATTTGTTTTATATATTTTTACTATACGAAAAATAAGTATTAAGGGATTACAACCATCTTGACATGTTCCAAAAAAAAGTTTTTTTGCTTTATCTTCTCGTTTAAAAATTCTGAAAATTTGATTGAGGTATAGCAATTTCAAGCTAGCGTGGGAGGTGAATTTGTAAACGAATCACATTATTCTTTTGCATTTTTCCCTAAATTTTCTTTTTCAGATTGTTGTAGATAGTACCTCAAAAACTACTGGGCCAATTTGGTTCAAATTTTGCACACATCTTACTAATAACATTATCTAAGATGAAGCATACGATTTTGTTTTGTTGATATAATGCGCCGTTTGTTTATTATGAATTCGATTTCAAAAAAACTATTGTTTTGTTTGCTACATCATTTAAAAAGAAAATACTGGCCACACGATTACCTTCACCAGACACGTAGAAGGACCATTGCCATTTTGAAATTTTCAAAATAATCAGATATTAACCAATGTAATAAAACGAATTTTACATGTGCTACATGAGAAAAATTTGAATATATTTTTGATGCCTCAAGGTGGTGCAACCAATTAAGGGTACGCAGATTCATATCCCTTTGAAGTATAGCCTGAATTCCCTCTGAAGAGCACCAATCCTCTCACACTCACGGGACTGTAGACAGGACATGAGAGAGAGAGCCGTTTATAATAAAGGAGTTCAAGTACCTGGTTGGGTACCCTCCCAGGACGATATTAATGGTGCTACATGCTCGGCATAACTTAACCCCTAACCGTTGCGTGAGCCGGCTTAACCTTTGCGCCAAAGTCGAGCCAGTTTAAATAAATACTACCCTCGCCTCCCAAGAATGTACCAAACTGAAGTTTTACCCATAAACAGAATATTTGACGTAGAATGTCTGTAATGTACTTTAAGAAGTTTCGTAGCAAAATAGGCAATGCGCAGAGACTGTGGCAAGATTGCAGTAATAATTTGCAGATGTTGCCAGAACGCTGAAGCCGCTATGCTGTCAAATCATTGTGCAAGCCGCGAAGGCGTACATCGAAAATGTCTGTCTGCAATAGCGTGTACACGGATGAGACGTGTCTCTAGACTCGTCTCAAAAGCCGCGTAGAGAGCGCGTCGAGCGTGGAAAATATTCTCAGATGTTTAGTATATGTCGTCCACAATTTTGCATACACATTGAAGGTTATTTTTCCGCTTTACTTTCTTAAAACATTCCATTTACTCTATATTTTCGGACAAAGTTAAAAAAAAAGAACTTTCGTGTCAAGCACGTACTAAAGAATAAGTAAATCATTTTTTAACATTATCCGCAAATATAGAGTAAATCAGATGGTTTAAAATAGTAATACGAAAACAGATTTTTTGCTGATTCGACCGTATACGTTGGGAACGTCGATATTTTTTCAGCAAATGAATTGTACATATGGAAATTAAAACACTTGTTTTATATTCTTCTTCTTTTCTATATATATGTAGTTCTACCTTTTTAATTTTCTGACGTTTCTCCTTATGAGGGCATCGTCAATCTAAATATTTTACATTCAACAACTTTTATGCATACGAAAATATAAATACAAGTTGAATGTAAAATATTAAGATTGATAATGCCCTCAGAAGGCGAAACGCGCCTTAGAAAATTAAAAAAGTAGATCTTAAAAAAGTTTTTTTATTTCCATATTTGTGATTATGGAGTTCTATAAACTTATCTTTGAAATAACAAAAATGAAATGCAGAAAAATATGTAATGAAAATCGTCACACATAATAATTGATATGTGCCCACGCAACTTCTGCTATCGATTTGTTATTGAAAACGTGATGAATCCAAGTAGGTACCCTCCAATGTTGGATACCCAAAGATCAGATAAAAAATGGCATGTCCAAACGGGAATATTTTTTCATGTCGAGTGCCAGACAATTAAAGATATTGCCAGGAGACCGTAGAAACAGAAAGAATTGCATTGTAAATACTAATCGAGAGTTTTACAGCACTCAGGACGTTTCGCAGTAGATCAAAAATTACTGGAAAGGTTTAGACGCCAGTCGATTAAACTCGAAAGCTCGCGAAATAGCGTTTCATATTTAAGAGGCGACACAATCGCTACACCGAACAGTTTTGTTGTGACGAGAAAATAGGGACGAAAATCATTCGAACAAGTATACTACATCATTGATATTAAATTTTTTAATAAGTATGTGACCTTATTTTCTATCTTGGACAAACCTGCACCGGAGAACGATGCACCTAAGTCACGGCGGGGGAGCTCCACGGGAATGGATATGACACGGCCGTTATGTTTCATCTCACCTCCTCGAAAGAATCACCTAATTTCTACGTAAATTTCAGGCTCACCGAGTGGTGTAACCCCTGAGCAGACCACCGGGGCCCAGCCCGCAGCGGATCCGTTCGGATGCTGTTGCACTTAGCGGGGGTGTTGAAATTCTGCAACACGCGGGTGGTGTAGGTGCAGATGAATGTTTCCACACGGAGGCACCCGTGATTGATGTCGGCCGGAGCACGAAAGTTTGTTAATCCGCCAGCAAATAGAGCGCGGCGCGCTGCAAGCGAGAATGGTCACTTTCGTTCCAGCGGCGGGCGGCCGCTCGACGAAATCTCACTCGGCATTCATCCGGGAGCGGTCATTGTTGAAGTGATCACCGGTACGGCGTTCAGTTAGGCAACGTGCTCGGTGATAGGTGTCGCGCCATTCTGGCAATTGGTGCAACGAATCGCCGCAGAGTAATTTTGAATAGATGGTCTGATGCCACGATGAAGAGAGTCCAGGACAGTGAAGGCGAAAATCCACCGGACTCAAAAAATATGTTTTTTTATACTTTTAATGAAGACGTTGTTATAGTAAGGAGGACCCACCGCATACCCTGGGCCGTTTTATGAGCAATAGCTCCCATGTCGACCCTGCACTTTTTATTTTACCCGCATTATTTTTATTTTAAATCGGTTATCCCCGCTGCGCCACTAGCACTCAAGTGAATGTAAGCGGCGTGGCGACCACACAAAACCTCTTCACTGTCTCTAGGTGCATGGAAGAAGCATGTGACATTGATATATCATGAAGTTTTAATTTAAGAAAACACATTCTATATTGAAAGCCCGTCCGATAATATTACGATAACTGTATACCCTGTAAAAAAAAAATGTTGATTTTTCTTGTTACATTTTATTTCCACCAAGGGCCGGTCGATTGATCATTGATAAAGTTAAGCAAAAAGCATAGATTTTTACAAAAAAGGGTTGTCTGATTAGTGTAAGATGAAAAAATGTATACTTTTTACTCAGCCATCACTCCTGATCAAACAAACAATCGATTGCCAATATGTAAATATGTAAAATCGAAACTTAAAAAGAACATCAAAGATGAACCGAAACAAGACACAGAATGATTTAAAATACTATACTACTTGTATATAAAATGTACAATTACTGTGGCGTAACTATAAACTTCCTGAGTATTTTTTAAGGTTTGTATCAACAAACTGGTCTGCCTACGCGACTACGCCGGCGACCCGACCGTCATTTTTTACAAACGCCGAACTGACCGCATCCAATATTTATGTTTCAACGAAAAAACGAGAGTTACCAACGCGATGTCGACAACCAAGCGATAAACACCTACCTGCGATAATTATTTTAGTCGGTATTTAAGCTTTGACTCAGCCGGGCGGAAAATGGTGACATCACCGGCAACATTGAAATATAATTAAGCACGCGTTACGTCACGCCATCCACCTGAAGTGTCCGAATTTTCAAATCTGAATCACAGATTCCGTAACGCCGACCGCCATCCAGGGACGTGCTCTCCATACAATCAAATTAACTGTGCATCTATATTATAATTACCCTAAAAACGTTGCAACGATCGCCGTCGTAGGATTTTTACTGTTGCCAGTTAAAAAAAAAACATTTTAGAGTACCTACATTAACATTAAAAAATATCGGAATACGAACTCATATTAAAAAAACATCCAAATTATATCAAACTATCGGAAATTAATTGTTGTTTTTTTTAATATTTTCGTGGAATATTATCAAAATCCGTGTTATTATTGTCATAGAAAACAGCCAACTGTAACGCGGAAATATATTTTTTTTGTGCTGGAAATACCGCTTTTTGACGTTTGACGTATGTTTTGTTTCGTATTACTCTTTTGTTTTTAATTTTTGCATCAAACTTGCTTCAATAATATATTTTTATATATTCATTAACATTTAGTTTACTTACAATGTTCTTAGGTTTTCACGGCCACTCAGAATCTTCAAGTTTGTGTTTACTGGGGTATTACGCCGTGTTGTTACGACC
>JADDOH010002574.1:0-14886 GCA_016648135.1 Agrypnia vestita | reverse complement strand
GGGTCCTCCTTGTTGCTCGGGGTCGTCAATAAACCGACCACCTAACCTCATCTGGCGCAAACTACTTAAACCAACAAAAGGTTCCCTTTGTCTTTGGAAGGATTTCCATGCTTGAATGCTGTAAAATCTTGATAGAAAACGTTAACTTCTATTTCGTCCTCTGTAAGAAAGACAGGGCCAGAATAAATATAAAAATCATTCACTCATATGGAATAGCTGGGATATTGTAAATATGTTGCTAACACTCTAACATTTGTCCAAAGTAAATGTTGCAAGATGCAGAATCGTGGGACGCCGCTCTGAAAAGGCATAATGAGATTGCACAATAATTTGTAACATCGCTGACTATGCCCGCTAAGGAGGCTAATGTCGTCATCAATTTGTACCAAAAGAGTACGTGATTCTTCAAACACCGGCCTAAAAGAAAGGCGCCTCAAGACAACACCCATCATCAGAAACTCGTACCAAAAGAGTACGGCCTTCTCAATTATAAGCCTAAAAGAAGGGCGTCACGGGATCACATCTCGTAAAGAAGAGATAGAGTCTCGGGATGCAGTAAGGTCCGGAGGAACAAGGGGGGCCGTTTAGTCACTTAGGAAGTCGGCCACCGGGTTTAGGCGGGCGCGGATCCTCAACCCCTCTCAGCAGAGATGCTGAGGGTTTAAAAAACCAAAATTTAGCATTCAAAGAAACTATTATTTCATATAAACTCACGGGCTGTTGTAGAATCCTTTCGAACAAACCATCCCCGAGACCTTATCTACTTATTTATAAAGAAGTTTCGCTTCAAAAATGTCTTTTTTCGTAGATAGCAAATATATGTATTATTTTCCCACGGAATTAATATGAACAGGTTCATACACGTCTGAGACGACACCATTCAAGGTAAGAATATGTTAATATAAAGTGTTTAAAATTATTAATTTCAGTGTTATTTAATATGTGTGAATTTTTCCCTTTGCGCCGTTCCAACGATTTTACTGGTTTGTCTCAAATCGAAAATGTTTTATTTCTAATACACGAATTCTTTCTAGTGTATGTATTTTATTGTAACATAAATGTATCGATTATTAGGTTCGTTAGATGTTTTTATTACGTAATATTATGCAATTGTTTCCACACTGCTCCTATAAAAGAATTTGAAGTTATTACAATACACAACGGGGTCCTTCATCCATTAGACGAATCATGTGCCAATTCAACGACGTATTACGAATAGTATATATTGTGTTTATCGAGATTTAGTCGCATTTATTACTTCTAGTGAGGTTTTTAGTATTGGTTCCAGGCGCCATTATGAGGCGGAAATAGTTCATATTCATAGCCCGACTGCAATAGGTATTTTTGTCGCGTAAGAGGTAGCACTTTTAGGAATATAACTGTGTTTTATGTTTCGTCCCTGACGGACAGGATGGTATAGCTGTGGCTATTTAGGTAATATACTTAGTAAATGCAAAGGGCATTAGGTATTATCGATTTCGTCTGCGAACCCAAGATGTTAGTTAATATTTTTAGTTAATATTGCATTCAAAAGCGCAATTTTCACAGAATAATTATTTCCAGTTAATAATATATATTTTAGTTAAATGTATAGTTAGCACAGGCAGAGTATTAATATTGTATAGAATACATTATTTATAATATTTCAAGAAGGTATAATATTTTATTCCGCGATCCTTTTATAGTTACAGCGTATCTGTCGACCTCAGCCGTTGCCACCCGCGCCATACAACTATTTTCGCTAACATCATACGGCAAATGACTTTATTCATTGCAATGAAATTATATTATTTAATATTATTTTCCACGACGTATTTTTGACGGGTCACCCCACATTAGGGTCATCTTACATCGTTAGCCGTGAAAAGAATATGATTTACATTGATTTGCAATGGAATGATTTGTATTATAGATTTGCTTCGCCTTATATATTCAACACACACCCCATGGGATGTCTAACTCTGGTGCCGGACCAGGAGCTATACTAAATTATTATTAAATGTATCAAGGCCGCGATGCCCTACTATCTACCTGGGTCACTACAGTGGTGCCGTGACCAGGAGTTGGCAAATTAATTGAATATAATAGCTAAAATTAAATTTCAACTCGCGACGAGTAAGCATTGACATTTTAAAATAAATTATTAATACAAAATTTTTCGTTAATACGTTAGGATGCCCACTAACTCCTGGATCATCACAGTGGTGCCGGTGACCAGACAGGAGCGTATTCGTTGGACTCATTTGCATAGTAATAAAATCATTTTGGTTTAGTTAATATTATAAATGAAAGAAAATATTTGATTATAAAAGCGGTTTTATTTAAACAATCGCGGACCACGGTCCGTGACATCAAAGAAAAAAGATTGAGCATTTATGTGAACCACGTACTGAGATTTGTAGACAAACGTGATACTAGGTATTAGAAATTTCTTTAGGTTGTTTGTCATATAGACAGTTGGCATTTTTATTATTTAATATTTTGTGAACGAAAATTATTGTAGTAATTTTGGTCCTTGTGATATATTAGTTCGATTTTGGAATGCCTGTTTCTTTGTAAAAGTATTGCTCCATTTTATAGAATATGTGATTTATTTCATATCTCATTCATTTTATGTGGTTTGAATTCAAATGATTCACATTTGAAAAATATTTTAATAATTGTTTGAATGCGATCTCACAAGTAAGCCACCGTCACAATCTAAAAAAGACCATCGGGATTTGCGGATCGCAGTATAACAAATATGTAGTTAGGATTCAAACGATTCACGTTTGAAAGGTTTTAATTATTGCATTTGTTTTCTCGCAAGTATGCCACTGTCACGGCCTAGGCCATCGGGATTTGCGAATCGCAGTGTAACAAATATGTAGTTGAGATTCAAACGATTCACATTTGAATGGTTTTAATTATTGCGTTTGTGTTTGTGTTTCGCAAATGTACCACCGAACACGGCCAAAGCCGTGTTCGGTGGTACATTTGGTGACATTCTAACTCTGGTGCCGGACCAGGAGCTATACTAAATTATTATTAAATGTATCAAGGCCGCGATGCCCTACTATCTACCTGGGTCACTACAACCTACAATATTCGTAAATTTTTAATCTATCTAAAGTTTACGTGACACATATTTTCTATGCTTTATTCTAAATTAACATATATTTTTTTTATTTTCTTATTGCCTCTAAAATTTTTCTTAATTGAAGCCTTATTCTGTATCTTCCTCTTGTATCATATTTGTGTTCACGTTGGCTTGCATACATTTTTCTACTGAATTCTGCCGATGTCTATCCAGTGACGATTTTAAAAATAAATACCATAAAGATAGATTATTAAAAATATTTAAGTATATTATCTACGTTATTTCTACTTGAGTTTTTTAAATTATTTTATTTTCACTATCGGTTTCGATACAATCAAAATCTCTCAAAACTCGTACTGAAAAAAATTAAGCAATTTTAAAAGCAAGTAAATAACATCTTTATAATATCCTGAGACGAAATAGACGGGACGTCCTTATTTATGTAAGCGTAAAGTTTGTACGATAAATGAGATATCTGTCAAATATAAGTATTTATAAAATTACAGCGAAAACATTTGCTTTCATTTAATATTTGAAAATTTTGGATGGAAAAATTTGTTGGTGTGTGTCAATCAAACTGATTTTTTTGTTATCTTTATTTTATTTAAAATATGACAGAGACTTGAAAAGTCTATGGATAACATTTTACAATATAAAAATAAAATAATTATATAATAAGGGTACAAAATCATTTGTTATATTTGGCCGAGTTTTAGCATTTTTGTCACTTCTAT
This sequence comes from Agrypnia vestita, assembly GCA_016648135.1. NCBI lineage: Eukaryota > Metazoa > Arthropoda > Insecta > Trichoptera > Phryganeidae > Agrypnia > Agrypnia vestita. The sequence goes on along the minus strand of JADDOH010002574.1, from coordinate 11,073 downwards.
TTTGAAATTGTTAATAGTCAATTGTTTGGTCTGTTGTTGTAAGTCGTTGTATAATTTTAATCCGTTACAAATTAGTCGTGATTGTCCTGTTTTTATTTTGGCTTGAGTTATGTGCTAGTTTTGAACCATTCTAATGTAGTCTTGATGATTTTCGTGTATTTTATGTCTTCGTCTTGTATTTTGCCATGTGCTTGCTTGTGAATGTGTTTTAGTGTTTCAATTTTTATAATGGTATTAACGTTTAATCGCTGTGTTATTCGGTAAACCGTTTCAATTGATGTAATATATTTCAAATTTAGACCATTTCAGTATTTTATTTGTGTCGTTGGAGTCTGTTTAGGTCTGTCTTGTTTATCAGGTTCCCTAGAAGGATATCATATATCCTATTCTACTCTTAACGTATGCCTCGTACATCAGAATTTTTATGGTCTTCGGTGTGGTGTCGTGTAATTTGTGGAAAAGGCTAGTCAGTTTAGTCATAGAGTCAATTACTTTGACAATACGAATGATCTATTTTCGGTGTCTGTCTTTGATAAGTCCTAAGTATTTTGTGTATTCTAGTTTAGAGAGTGTTTTTTGTGTATTTTTATGTCCATTTGGTGAATTTTTAATGTAGTTACATTTTTGAGAGTTTAAGGTAAGAATATTTTGTCCACTCCATGAGTACATCTATGTCCTTGTTAATTAGTCTTTATGTCATTATTGTTTTTATAGAATATTCCGAGGTTGTCTACATACAGTACTATTTTTTCTAGGATATTTAACTGCTCTAGGTCATTTATATACATTTAATATAGAATAATGGTCCTAGAATTGATCCTTGTGAAACAACATAACTCACGTTCATGTATATTTGCTTGAAGTCTCACATGTTTTGTTTTTTTTTGTATATTTTAGAAAGCTGCCGAAGATTTTTAGGACACTACCAGTGATTCTGATTTTTGACTAGGGTAGCCAGATGAACTGTGTCAAATGTTTTTTTAAAGTCAAAGAAGAGTTCGGTCATGCTTTTATTATCAATTGTTTATCAATTTTTATCTGCAAATAGTTTATTCAATTTATCATGGATGTTGTGGTTCCCTTTTTTTCTAGAAATCCGTGCTGTGTTTTCGTCAGTATGTTGAGTTTATTAAGGTGTTCAAGTAGCCTTTTATGTATCACGTTCTCAAATATTTTGCTTAATACAGTAAGGTTTGCTAACGGTCTATAGTTGCTGACTTTGTCTTTTTTGCCACTCTGGGGTTGGTTGGGCGATTCCAACGTCATCGGAGAAGTTTCCAAGTGATTATTTACCAGTCTTGTGATTATACAAGACACAATAACTATGTGTTATTGTGTCTTGTATAATTTTAAGTGTTGATGTTTTGATTTCATCGTATCCAGGGGATGCATTTTTGTATATTGAGGCTTTTTTTTGGGTCTTGTGGTGGTGTTGTTTTTTCGGTTCCTCGATTTACATTGCTAGAATTTCTCCGACTATAGAGAAGAAAGTGTTTATGGTTTTATTATTTCTTGGGAATATTCTAAGTGATTGTTCCATATTCTTTTTTATTCTTTAAATGTTGTTTTTTTAATGTCTGAGTTGGACACGATACTATTGATGAATTTTCCATAGTTTCTTGCTGTAACACTCAGCATCTCTAAGTTGTACGCTGTAATGATCTTTTTTCTTTTTTTATGGATGTTTTTACGTCTTTTTGACAGTAGTTATATTATTTGATAATTTCAGTGCTAAATGTTTCATTTTTCATTGTTTTGTATACTTTGTCTCTTATTTTTATCTTTTGAAGAATGTTTTGTGTCAACCATCCTTCTTTGATACTATATTTTCTTTTTGTTGTTTTGTTTGATTTATTCAACTCTCCTTTATGATAACTTGTAATTCTGTGAAGGTGTTTATTGTCCTATTTTTGAATATTTTTTCGAGGTTTATAATGAGCTTATTGTAGTCAATTTATTAATTTGTGTACTCTTGTATTCTTTATTTAATGCCCTTTATGTCTTTTACAAACAATGTAGGTAAGGTATTACAATATTAAGCAAAAACACAATTGGTGTTAGTAATATTATGCATGGGTATAATTATTACGTATTACGTAAGATTACTTTTTAAATCTCATCAAACAATTGAAACAAACACCGAGACCATGAAATCCAGTACATAAAAATAACCGAAATGTAGATAGTTACCGACAATATAATAAAAAATCTTCCTAATAACGACTCCTTGATATTTAAACTCTAAATCTTAAGTTTTTATAGATAAAGTTTACTTTTCTTTCAAAATATTTTCTAAATATATTTGAATTTATGATTAGTAATAAAATGGCAAAATCTGCATAACTTCTAGTTTCGCGATGGAACACGAAAAAACATACGTTCTATAGCTGAGGAAAGTTGATAGTTTCGTTTATTATTTTGTATAAAAAGATAAGATCCATCATTATTCTAGTCTCTTATTTTTCAAGAAAGCAAAAAGATCTAAAAAATTGTTGTGTCATTGAAAAGTTTGAACCTACTGAAAATATTCTGAATTAAATTTAACTACTCTAAAATGGAGTTAAAAAATTTAAATAATAGTATAATGTTGATAATTTGGGAGAATGTCATATACACACACAATAAATCTTGCATTAAAAACTCCAATCAAAATATAGATATCTCATTAATACTGGCGATATCTGAATGACGAAATTTTTAAAATTTTCTGGTTTGTGTCTTCTGGGGTATTATGCTGTTATTTCTTTTTTGTTTTTGCTTTCCGGCCGACGTTTCGGATCCCATTGCAGAATCCATCATCAGGGTTGATGTTAATTTATTTTTTAAAAACTACGTCATCCATATGTGATCCTCGATTATTTTGACGCTGCTGCAACCTGGAGCTGAAATTTCTAATTACGGCCTGACAAGTGTTTCGTGAAATGTTTTGCATTTCCTCGCGAATGTGTTCCTTTAATTCCTCAAGAGACACTGGGTTGTTGTTGAAAACTTACTTTTCGAATATTCCCAAAGAAAAAAGTCCATTTGGGATAAGTCCGGGCTACGAGGTGGCCAGTTAATGTCACCACTTTTTGCCCAAAAATTTCGCGAACTGCACCCAATGAGTCATTGGAGATGTGACATGTTGCACCATCCTACTGAAACATGATCGTTGACTAAAACCATCGAAATACTGTAGCGCTGGCTGAAAAGGATTCTGGCTCTTCTGGGGCAAAAAAGTTCCGTATCACGGCAGTAACCGCTACTGATTCAAATGTAAATGGACTTTTGGTCCACCCTATATTTGATTTCAATCAATACTAATGAATTTTCTAATTCTTCCCAAAACCGAAGATTTTAGAATTTTTTTTATTAACATAATTTTCTTTTATTCGAAAATTTTACTCTAGAATCCAATATAACCTGTGTTAATAAAAATATCAAGTTTATGTTGTGTTTTGATTTCATTAAGCATGTGGTCGCTAGGGCTTTACCCAACATAAAACCTTTTTATTTCAATAAACAAAGTTAGAATTACGGTTAGTTATTGGAACTAGGAACTAGGATGAATTAATTTGTTGTTTGTTAATAGTATAAGCAGCAATTTGGGAGCTTTAATCGAACAACCTAATTTTACCTCAATATTTGTAAGCAGCCGAAATATAGCTTTAAATGTAATAAAAATCTGTAGTGATTATTATTTTCATTTATTTTATTTAATACACATTATTTACAGGTTGGACCTGATAAGTAGTCGTAGTGTAACGTTAAATTTTAATCCAAAAAATATTTTATTAAGAGAATATATTTTAAAATGTTATAAATTAACAAGTTATATGAGATATAAAACTATCGCACGAGTACAGAATGCATGGGTATACGAATAATCTTTATTGCTTTGTACCACGCTACTTTACTACGAGGCAAAGATGTATAATGTTTTTAGTAATCTATCCCCGATTATAAAATTCTTAAAGATAAACATGTCGTTAATTGCAGATCAAATAACTTATCTTGAATATACATATATGGCCTGGTGCAAACGGGGTAATTATTTCGACAACCATAATGCTTTTTCACATTTACAACGGACTTACATTTCTGGACATCTTCCAAATCTCGTCTCTAGATGTTCGCATTCGCCTTGCTCACTATTCGGTCAATGGATTTTTGTCTAAAATCTATTGTCAAAATTATTAAAATTGTCCAAATCTCGTCTCTAGATGTTGGCATTCGCCTTGCTCACTATTCGGTCAATGGATTTTTGTCTAAGCCTTCTTATCTTCTTGTCTTCTTCTCTCAATTACGGAATGCGTTTTCTCTTAAAACGTATCCTATCCATTGGCCCCTTCGATTTTCAATGGTTCTTACTGTTTACATCTTCTCTTACGTTCCCCTTAGGACACCATAATTTAATTATTTATTATTGTTTAAGTATCCTGTGTTTATTTTCACAAAAAGATTTTAATTTATTTATTCAATGGCATTTTTGCGTATTGAAAATTTCTCAACACAGATGTTTATAAATAGTGAAAAACTAAAAAATTGTAAGTTGGAACATTATATGCATGCTTTACCTTTAACAATATGTTTAACATTTTCATTACTCAGAAACAAAATTAACCGCGTAGACCTCCGTCTACATTTAAGCGGTAACACAATACAAAACGGAGGAATAATTTTGATATTTAATATGCATTCTTGTTTTTTTGGATATGTTGTTTGGTTTTTATTGAAAAATAGTGAGATGGAATGTCATAATAACCTCTCAAGCATGTTAGGATTCTACTTAGTCTAGGTAATACAAAGTGTACTTATTAAATGCACACATCTATACTGTTACTCCAACACAAAGCCCAATTCAAGATAGATGTGAATAGAATAGTGAAGAATACATCGGTGATCAACAAACTCGTATTATGTATGAAAAACTTGAAATTTTGACAAGACAAAACAGTTTCTTTTTTTCTTTTTAAAAAGACAAATTTTCACAATTTACAGTATTTGTTGTGTACGTATTTATTTAAGAATTATACTATCATATTTCATAAAAAATATTTGTATGTATTTACTCCAAAATTGAACTATCGAAATAAAGGTTAATTAATGATTGATTAAACGCAAGTATATTCAGTTATCATGTCTATATTCAATTATCATATCTTAAATCTATCTCAAGTATGCTTGTTCATTTTTACTCCCTTTCTTTTTTATTTTAATTCGTAGCGTCTGGTTGTCTGCCGAAACAACTTTGGATCGATTTTTAACCCTTTTCCCGTTATCCAATTGAGCTGAAACTTTGCAAGCAGACTCGTGGTGACGAGAAAAATGATCTAACATTTTTAACTTTTCGTTTAAAAAAATTTAATTATAGTAAAATTTTAGATTTTAAAATTTTTTTAACGTGTTTTCAAATTGGAAACCATACAAATGAGAAACGAGTCCGACGCGTGGAGAAAGCGCGAAACCTGTTTCAGACGGTTTTGCCGACGCCGTGCCCCCTATACCAATTATACCAAATATAAATTTTCAATATTCTATAAGTTTTAAGGATAATAATATAAGTGAAATAGATTTTCCACACGAATTAAAAGCAAGAGGGATATGTTGATAGAATATCAAATTGAAAACAATACAAATGAGAAAGGGAGTATAAAAAAAACATGGTTTTTATGGGTTAGTTTTTTTTCTCTTCCACCAGATCCACCTTTCATTTTTTAAAAAGAAAAAACATTTTCAAGTAAAGAGTACTTTTAAAAGTCACGTGGAAATTTTTTTGTAAATGTGCGGAGACTCGCTTCGATAAATAATTTGTTATTACTTGATTTTTTTGTGTTTTTCAGTGAATAAGGGAATATTACATTTTCCAAAAATAAACCAAACCACGAGCATAGCCGTGTGGTAAAGCTAGTATTCTTGTTTAAATATGTGTTTTAAGCTAATTAAATAGCAAAAATAATATCGAATTATATTCAATAACCAAAAATTGAAATAGTATACAGAAAAACTTTTGAATAAAATACACATTTCGTACGTGTATACATATGGGCGTGCCCATGTTCACACACGTACATTAAAAAAAGTAAAATTTTCGTGAATATTCGGCGCGCACGGCTAATGTCCTATTATGAACATGCCTGTCAGATTTTCTAGAATAAATATTAACACGTTAAAAACGAGCAGGAGTGCGGGAATTTTTCCCTAGTTTTGGACATGGCGTACCAAACATTACCGCAACATTTTGAACAAGTTACGTTGAAACGAATTCGTGTTGTAAAACTCCAATAGGAAACTCTGCGGACCGTGAATCCCCCGATAACGCGAACATTAGAAGACGCACACGTTATACGAGATACTGTACGGTACGGTTTACAACACCCTCTTTATTCATTACTTCTTACTAGTGAAAACATTTCATCTTTATAATGACATCGTGTCGATGAATATCAAGTTCGCCTAAGTCCCATCTAATAAAAATTGATATATATCTAAAATTTTCAATATGTGGGCTTTAAAAGCAGCATATCCAAAAAATTGTACTAATTTAAAATGCACTGAATTCTAGATTTTATGTATCTATTCCTTCCAAAATCATGTTTCCCTTAAAGTTATAGTAAACATGTTTCCTATAAAATTTCACATTCAGTACATTATAAATTAATAACCCTCGATGACTGCATTAAATTGTCATTGGATATTGCTGCCTTTGTTTTTATATCCTAAATAATATAATGTAATTTTTCCATGTGAAATAATTTTTGGTGGTTTCCCTTAAAATTATATAGTAAACATGTTTCCTATAAAATTTCACATTCAGTATATTATAAATTAGTAACCCTCGATTACTGCATTAAAATGTTTTTGGATATTGATGCCTTTGTTTCCATATCTTAAATAATATTATGTCATTTTTCCATATGAAATAATTTTTGGTGGATAAATGAACGACGTCTTTATTTTAACTAAATAAATCACGAGAGAAACAACATTGTGCTCCCAACAACAACAAACAAGATTTGTCATTGGCTTAAATGGACTTAAGCAAACACTTTTAATACTTTGGCAGTTATTAAAAATAAATCAATGGTTAAGTAAATTTTTTAAATAAAAATATAAACTGTGGGTCATTTGTTCTGCACATAAAATATTCACTTGCTCAGGCATAATTATTCACCACAAAAACTTAAATAATAATTTATAATAGTGGATATACCTTATATGATATTAATCGACACACATATGACTTTGTTCTGTCCAATCTTCCTGAATTTTCAATTGGAAATCAGAAATATCTTCAAACAGATGTATGGCATTTTTATGAACTGTCAATTTTCTACACTGCTATCTCAGGAAAATCAATATTTCCAACTTTTAGTTTTATTTTAGACTGAACACATGTTGAGTTCCCTTCATACCCGCAATCCTTGTTACATTCAGTTATTGAAGGGCATATGTACTTTATATATATATATTTATATTTTGTGTTTCTTTGACATAGCTCTACAAAAATAATTAATTAACCTAACTTAAAATTAAGTGATAGTACTTTTTATTATCATATAACTTATTATTATCATAATGTTTTGATGAAGTTAGTGATACTTAGTACGGCACCCTCTCTACCGCTATCCAGACAAAAAAACAATATGTTAGTTCAATCACTACAGTTGTGATGATCCCGCATGATAGAGGGGTCTTCCTAACGTACTAACGATGAATTTTGTATTAATAATTTATTTAAAAGGCCGTTGCTTAATCGCCGCGAGTTGATATTTAATTTTAGCTATTATATTCAATTAATTTGCCAACTCCTGGCCGCGGCTAACAATGTGATGAATCATATGGGGTGACCCGTCAAAAATACGTCGTAGAAAATAATATTAAATAATGTAAATTTCATTACAATGAATAAAGTCATTTGCCGTATGATGTTAGCGAAAATAGTTGTATGGCGCGGGTGGCAACGGCTGAAGTCGACAGATACGCTGTAACTATAAAAGGATCGCGGAATAAAATATTATACCTTCTATGAAATATTAAAAATAATGTATTCTATACAATATTAATGCTCTGCCAGTGCTAACTATACATTTACTGAAAATAATTATTAACTGAAAAGTGCGCTTTTGAATGCAAAATTAACTAAAAATATTAACTAAAATATTTCTAATTTGCTGTTGAATATTACCTATAAAGATATTGACTAAAACTTTTGCTTTGAATGGAATATTAACTACTTCTCTCATCAAATATTATTCTGCAGCAAATATTCAATGAAATTATAGGAACTAAAATATTTCTAACATCTTGGGTTCGCATACGAAATTGACAATACCTAATGCCCTTTGCATTTACTAAATGTATTACCTAAATAACCACAGCTATACCATCCTGTCCGTCAGGGACGAAACATAAAACACAGTTATATTTCTAAAAGTGCTACCTCTTACGCGACAAAAATACCTATTACAGTCGGGCTATGAATATGAACTATTTCCGCCTCATAATGGCGCCTGGAACCAATACTAAAACCTCACTAGAAATAATAAATGCGACTAAATCTCGATAAATACAATATATACTATTCGTAATACGTCGTTGAATTGGCACATGATTCGTCTAATGGATGAAGGACCCCGTTGTGTATCGTAATAACTTCAAATTCTTTTATAGGAGCAGTGTGGAAACAATTGCATAATATTACGTAATAAAAACATCTAACGAACCTAATAATCGATACATTTATGTTACAATAAAATACGTTCACCAGAAGAATTCGTGTATTAGAAATAAAACATTTTCGATTTGAGACAAACCAGTAGAATTGTTCGAACGGCGCAAAGGGAAAAAATCCACACATTAAATAACACTGAAATTAATAATTATAAACACTTTGTATTAGCAAATTCTTACCTTGAATGGTTTCGTCCTAGACGTGCATGAACCTGTTCATATTAATTGCGTGAGAAAATAATACATATATTTGCTATTTACGAAATACGACATTTTTGAAGCGAAACTTCTTTATAAATAAGTAGATAAGGTCTCGGGGATGGTTTGTTCGAAAGGATTCTACAACAGCCCGTGAGTTTATATGAAATAATAGTTTCTTTGAATGCTAAATTTTGGTTTTTTAAACCCTCAGCATCTCTGCTGAGAGGGGTTGAGGCTCCGCGCCCGCCTAAACCCGGTGACCGACTTCCTAAGTGACTAAACGGCCCCCCTTGTTCCTCCGGAACTTACTGCATCCCGAGACTCTATCTCTTCTTTACGAGATGTGATCCTGTGACGCCTCTCTTTTAGGCTTATGATTGAGATGTACGTACTCTTTTGGTACGAGTTTCTGATGATGGGTGTTGTCTTGAGGCGCCTTTCTTTTAGGCCGGTGTTTGAAGAATCACGTACTCTTTTGGTACAAATTGATGACGACATTAGCCTCCTTTGCGGGCATAGTCAGCGATGTTACAATTTATTGTGCAATCTCATTATGCCTTTTCAGAGCGGCGTCCCACGATTCTGCATCTTGCAACATTTACTTTGGACAAATGTTAGAGTGTTAGTAACATATTTATAATATCCCAGCTATTCCATATGAGTGAATGATTTTTATATTTATTCTGGCCCTGTCTTTCTTACAGAGGACGAAATAGAAGTTAACGTTTTCTATCAAGGTTTTACAGCATTCAAGCATGGAAATCCTTCCACAGACAAAGGGAACCTTTTTGTTGGTTTAAGTAGTTTGCGCCAGATGAGGTTAGGTGGTCGGTTTATTGACGACCCCGAGCAACAAGGAGGACCCCGCCTTTAAGGGGCCCTGCAGGGGCTTGTGCGGGTTCCACGCCCAAGTGCCGGCAATCATCCACCCCTCAGCCAGCTAGGCTAACACAAACCAGATATCCCCAATATTTAGTTAGATCTCCCCATTCTGTCCTTTACTCGTCATTCTGAAGCCACTTATTAAGCTGAATATACCGAGGTACTCGATTCATAAAGAGTTAGTTGTAGGCCGAGTGTAATGATTGCGCAATACCTACGCAATACAGTAATTATTATAATGCTACTAAGTAATTCATATAGAACTCCGTGTATTCAATTTTCAGCATAAACGGTATGAAATTCGCTTTGCATAAAAATACATCCGTTTGGAAGGAATTCTCGTTCGATTTGAACCAATATCACACAAGCAATCGTGATATTTAATTACACAATTATTCCGAACTCAAATATTCCCAAAATAAATACATTTCGATAGTGAAAATAATTAACCGTAATAGATAATATAAATATGTTCCTTAGCTGTTACACAGTGGCGATATGATCCTCTCTGGTACTGATGAATGGTAGATTCCTCCATACGTCCGGGCAGCAACTCCGTCCGCAAATGCTGTTCTGGAACTCAGGGCTCCGTCGGTAGTCTGTTGGGCAGCGCTCCCGCTCGCAAGTCTGGTCTCGAACTGAAGGGCTGAGTATATCGTGTTCGCTCCTTTTATAGTAACGATTGCACCATATCCCCGAAATCCACGCTAGTGCAGTGACTCATCCTATGCGCGATGACCTCACCGCCGGCGCTCGCCATTGGCCGGATTCAGTCATCAGGACGGTCGCCTCCGGCTCAACCCGTCGAAAGGTAACGCGTGCCTGTGATTGGTCCGTTCGTTAAAATAAGAGTAAAGCACTCGCTACACGCGAGACTTGCTGTTCCGATTCATAAATAATAAAGGCTCGTTCGCACCTACTCACAAGGTCGAGTCTATTAGGATTGGCAAACGATATTAATTTAACACAGAATTATATCTATGGTATAATAAAGACCTAAGAAATATTACTTGTATAGCTGAATATTCAATATTTTGTTAGCCTCTTGGAATCTTGAGAAGAAATATATCAGGCTTTTACTTTTAAACGATTCAAACCAGAAGAAATATATTTTTGATGTCCATACTTGGCTTTTTGAATATTATTATTTTAAGATTTTCTAAATTTATTAAATCTATCTCTATGTCGACCATCACACAGTCAAACACAAAAAAAATTATCTTCATTACACAGGACGACGCTACGTCTACAAACTGATGTAACACTTATATTTTGATA
>JADDOH010002573.1:0-21217 GCA_016648135.1 Agrypnia vestita | reverse complement strand
CTGTTTAGAACGGGCGACAACCATTTGTGGGCCGGCGGTAGGGAAATGCTGACTTAAAATATTTTATTTGTGAAAAATGAGTACTAATAAAAAATAAATAATTTGTTATCATTTTATTTCTAATCATTATTTTAAGGTAATCATTACATTCCAGCTATAGTTCATCGTGCCTAGAGTGTCAGAGGTTATGGGCTCGTTGGGAGGCTGTGGGAGCAGCCGGCAGGGGGCGGGGCTTACTGGCTGCTCGGGCAGACCGTGCAGGAGCTGCAGCAGCTACAGCTCGGCGCTTTGGAGTTACGCGTGATCCTGCATTCCTTTTGTAAGCCATTTCTTTTGTACAAATATTTAATCCCATGTCTTCATTTTTCATAGTTGACGATTCTGCTTTGCAATGCTGGGTTGCACGGTTGCCTTTAGCATTAAAAAATGACAACCTGGCGGCGAATGAGTAGCACCGATACAGGAGCTTTTGCTTATAAAACGGTCCTGGGTAAGCGGTGGCTCTGCTTTCATTGAGTTGATGATATCGTAATACTAAACCACAACATCATCAATATACATTACAACACCTAGGTGAATGAGAATTTTAATTTTTCACAATAAATTGCAGCAACTACAATAATAAATAATACTAAGAACACAATCGTTTTGTATAAAACTAAGAATTTTACCAAATACAATGCCAGGCGGTTTCACTTAATTCAAGTTTCATCGGGGTATATTTAAAACTGTTTTAAATACGCCCCAACGAAACTTGAGCTAAGTGAAACTAGGTGGTGTTGTATTTAATGAAATTTATAGCTTTACACAAATTGATTGTGTTTTATTTAATGTAATATGTCAAATGACAAAGTGATTGCTTTCTACGAAAAAATAATAATAAAAAAATGAATTTGTGTGAAGAATTAAAAATTATTAACAAAACATAAAAAACAGGTGAAATATGTGAACCTTGAGCCTCTTAACTGTGCTAGGGCCAAAGATTTTCTGAATTTTTTGTGATTTTTCTTTTTGTGAAAAAACCATGAAAACATGCGTATATTAAAAAAAAAAAACACACACATTCATATTATTTTATTGTAAGTGTCGAAATGCAATGATTTTTTTATCGTTTAAGTTTAAAATTTTTTTTTTTTTGAAATCTGATAATGTTGCTAGCGCAACACTTTCCGAAAAATAATAGTTAATTTTTATTTGTTTATTAGAGACAACACTGCTATTATTATTTGATGCCTACCTAATAATCTTCTTCTGTGTGGTATATTTTGTTGCATGGCACGGCACACAACGGAACATCGCACTCATGACACATAAATATGATACACTTTCATATGCATACATATTTCAAACAAACACAACATAATTGCGTGTATTTTTGTTAATAAATCACTGTTAATATTCAATTGAACCATAAATCGACAAATATCGCAAAACGTATCGTATATATTTGTGTATACGTGTACAAATAAATCGAAAATCGATAAAAATAAATCATATTTCCCGCGCACATTGCGCGTGACCTTGACGACGGAATATTTGAATTTAGATTGTGCAACACGCGTTTGAGGCAACATCTACAACTTTGTTATACGATTTTGACAGCAGAAAAACTTTGATTTAGATTGTTGATTTAAGCTATAATCGGCGATGTTTTTGAGTTGAAAATGGAATGACAGGTCACCACGGGATTTGTCTACTGGGAAAAAAAACGTTTTTCAAATTCGATACGCGGCCATCGAGAAATAATTATGTACCCGTCGAATATATCCGACGTGGCCCCTGGGGACAGTCGCGCTCCGTCAGATATATCCGACGTGGCCCGAGGGGGACGTTAATCTTCCTATTTTCAATATTTTTAGTGAGTTTATAGAAAAGTATAAAATATGTGCGTATCACAGGGGTTAACTAAACTAGTTTTTTAGGAGAAGGAAGTGAGTAATGCCGCAAGAAAGCCTCCCTTATGACTGTCTAAGACACATTTATACTGCAATTAAAGTATTTATTCTTGCATAATTGTATACTCGAGTCAACCAGACGCATTTTTAATTTTTTTTTCCAAACCCAGACTCTATTATATAAAGACGTCTCACAAGCTCGTAGTAAATCTTTAAACAAGGTGAATGTATTTGCACTAGATGTGGTGCCAAATTGTGGACAAGAAATTGACATTAGTTCTTATCTATTTATTCTGGTGATGTGGAGTGTGTAACATTAAAGAGTGCCATGCGATTGTGGAGCGTTCTACATAGGACAAACCAAACGCAATATCGCTACCCGATTGAAGGAACAAGACAAAAATCTTATCAACAGACCCAGATTAGTGAGGGAGTTCATTGAAATATACAAACATCCCAATTACAATAGAGATGACAGTTACAAACTATCAAGTATTTGGCGCCCTGTTCTTACGACATTAAGTCAACCTTTGAGAGTCGTCGCAGTAAAGTCCGCCAACGTAACTAGTACTTATTGCACACTGGTGACCTCTATCGTAGAATAAGTGAACACTCCACAACAAAGTGCTTATAATTTACGCCCTCGGAAGCAGTAATCAGTCCGCCCTCTACCTCCGTGAGTAAAGGACGTCCTCCTGATGACGTTGAATAATAATAATTCAACGAAAGGTCGAGAATCATATCTCGGAAAAATATACAGTTTCTTATAAAATATCCCGCATTCAGTTACAGTCAAGTGTGTATGTATTTTTAAAAATGTACTGAAAAAATAACCCAGAGATTCGTAAAGATAGGATTTTGTATGTGGGATCAAATTTTATTGAACACAGGAACAATTGAAGTTTTATAAAATGCACATTAAATTTTGTACAATTTTTTTATAGGTTTCGAAAGGGAAAGATGTTCTGGTATGACATCCCTAAATACGATACAAAATCTTTTGTATCTTTTGCGCAAGACTGGTATAAGAATGCAAAAAGTGAAAAAGTGCCTTTACCAAAAACACCATTGTAAGTATTTTTATTTTTAAAAAATTTGTAAACATTATTTTATTACAGTAAAACCCTATTGATTCGTGCCCCTATAATTTGAAATTCCCCATAAATCAAAAAGTCCCAAAATGTTAATTTTATAGTAGATTAACCCTGATAATTCAAAAACCACTTTAATTTGTAATTCATAATTTTTAGCCCGTTGTACCATAAAATCAATACATTTTAGGTCACATAATTTGGAAGTTGACAAAATTAAAAAAATATTATGATTTTTTCGCAAGTGAGAATTACAAATATGTCAATATCGAATAGGTTGGTACTTTAGTAATACATACCTATTTCAGTGATGGAAATGTCACGATCTTTGTAATAGCATAATAAATATTGCATTTTTAAAATGATTTCTTGAAATATGCAAAAATACCGAATAGCATAATAAATATTGCATTTTTAAAATGATTTCTTGAAATATGCAAAAATACCGACATTTTTCAAAAAATTTATTACCTTTTTTTTTACTATAGGCGAATTTTGCAATCGCATCGCAATTTTAATTTTTTTATCTTGAGTTTTGAAATAACGAGATTCTACTGTACAATGTTCCCACAAAGTTATTTCGCAATTATTTTACTGTGTTAATTAAGTTTGTTTATCCCTTCCTCTAACAAACACGGAAGAAAGTGTTTTTTTTTTTTACTTAAGCCGCTATTCTTATAGTAGGGAATACAATGGGACCATCTCACATTGTAATTGAGTCACGTTCCCTATAAAAAATGCAGTTGAAATGTTTACTCATATTGCTCAATTATAATTTTAACTCATCTTTCATCACCCATCATCGAACATTGAAAAGATGGCAGTCCAGCACCAATTTAATACCGACTGGTGGTGGACGTATATCAGACCAACACCAAAATCCAACTGGAACTCGACTCTTAGATATTGGGGCTAGGTGTCTCTACACATCTTTACACAGTGCGAACAATTGATAAGTAATGACAGGACGTTCCGTGCTCTCCTTTACACATGTCTCATCCATCCTAAAGGCGATCGAGTGATCACCTGGTGATGGATACCTCATTACTCTGTGATTAAAATCTACCTTTGGCTACATTAGTCAAGCTGCCCGTGTTATAAAAGAGAATATAAAGAAGAAGCCCTAGGAAGACATTATTTTCTAAGACATCAACATGTGCTTATGTTTGATATCATTCAAATTTGACAGATGTATTCGGACTCCTTTTAGTCACAATAAAATAACTCCCTCCCCCCCCTTCCACTTTACTAAAAGGGGATCCGATTCAAATTGACCTTTGTGTCACAATAAATATTTCAAAGTATTTTTTCATTTTAGTGATGATCTCGTTGCATGGTGCGTGTATATGATCCGAGACATTGTGGACTTGGTGTTAGGAATATTCACAGAACACCCTTGGATATGGCAGTGTGGAGCAGTAGGTTTTGGACTAGTTGCAATTACAGCCATTATCGCTGTTGTTAAAGCATCACCACAGACTGTGGAGAAACCAAAAGAAGGCTCATCTAAAAAGCAGAGTAAAAAAACAAAATGAGCAATAAAACATTTTTATTAATAAAATTATATATTTTTGCTACATTTCATTTACACAGAAAATAAAAACATTTTTTTCGCATTTGCATTTGTGATTTTGTTTCTTTGCTTTAATTTCTAGAGAAACTGAAAATATACAATTTAAAATACTTTATAAATTATATTAATTTCTCAAAACATTAATACAAAGTTTACTTTAAAAAAACTATTTTGTTTAAATAACTCATAAAATTTTAATTTGCCACCATCAATTTCTTTTAGAAACTAAAACTAAAAATTGCATAGCACAGATATTTAACATAGTCAGTGTTCAATATATTTTCCACTGCTATTTCACTTTAGAAAAGAGTTGCTAAGCAATTGCTGTGTGTTTACTTAAATTATAACAGGATTTGTTTTGCATACCCGGCCATTTCCAAGTCTTTAAAGAGCAGATATAAGTGCAGTCTGGACACTGTATGAGTTAAGATAACAAAGAAGAGAGTTTTTCTTGGATTTTATTAAAGCTATGAAATAAAAAAACCTTTGAAAATAAAGTTTTGTATATTATTTTTTCTTTATTCTAGACATGTATTATGACACTCTGCACATTCAAATTCAATAAATTTTACATTGGATTAAAAAAATGTTTTATCAATTATGGATACACTGAATAATTCCCTAGAATGGGATTTTCACAGAACGGTGGGTCTTAAGAGACAGTTTCAAATAATAAAAAGTATAAACGTGGTGAAGTTCCTTACATTACTAATTGTCTGATAATGAAAAGTACGGACATTTTTTAAAGCCTAAAATTAAGGTTATAATTAAGTATATAAATATCAAAATTTACAAAATCAGGCTGTTTATAAATTGAAATATTTCACCAGCTAAGAAGCAGATCAGATCCATTCATGTAAGATGAAAATTTCATAAAAATATTGAGATATTCCTCGTGGATTTGGTAACCGTCACGATCGTGTCTTCCAACAGTTCTGGATGAACTGATAGATGTGTAGCTCGTTAAGTGAATGAGATCTCCCCTTCGTACAAACCAGTAACCTGACGGTTGGCCTAATTAATTAAATAGCTAGCTTAAATTTATCTTATTGACATGTTATACAAAAAAAACTGAAGAGATTCATTAGTTTATCGGCAAGATGTCGCAATAAACATTTGTTTTGCAATTACATATATTGCTTCCTTAATATTTTTACTATGAGGCATTATGCATGCGTCTAACAATTGCAGAAATTGGTGCTTGCACGGGTACTTGCATATAAGTTATTTTTCAAATTATTAAAATATGATTCAAGTTCTGAAAATGGTTCTTGAAATAATTGGAACAGTAAATCTTTGTCTAATTCATTTCTATTTATTAATAAATATTTAAACTAATTTAGAGATTCATGTTTATTAGAAGATTCATTTTTTCATGTTACAAATTCTGGAATTCGATAAGAAATACAAAAACAATGTATTATTTCTTTAGTGCCACAACACCTGCGTCGTATATCTTTCTAATCTTTTCTCCCCACATATGTACTCCGTACGATCTATGCAACCTTTTATTAATCCTAATCTTTAATGCTGCAAAAATTTTGTATCACTAATAATATTTAGGTATTGAAACAAATGATTCTCGACGTTTCGCCGGAGTCATATCATAGCATCTTCAGTAGTGCTCTATCGCCACGGGTCAAGGAAAATACGTCCTTGACCCCCGTGGAGATGCGGAACTCTCCTGAACATGATGTGACTCTAGTGAAATGTCGAGAATCGAATCTCAATACATCTATGCCGGTTTGTATAAATATCCATTAACATATTTCAATACCTAAATATGAATTATAAACCTTAAATCTTTGATCACTAATAATGTGTTTATTATTTACTCATTCATTGAAGGATTTGCTACTACACTACGAGCGGCCTCATTTCTGTTTCAACCTGTTTCTTCTTCTTCTTTTGCATTTTCCAGATTTTATTGTCATTCATGAACGTCTGTACCAGAACTTCATTTGTGCACTTGAAATTTTTTCCTTAATTATACAAGCTTCAGAATATTTTGAGTATGTCCAAATTTTTCAGAACAGAACTGGATTGTTTGTCACAGGGACATCAATAATCATGTCCCTGTGACAAACAATCCAGTTCTGTTCTGAAAATTTTGGACTTACTCAAAATATTCTGAATGAAAATACTGGTAAAAATAGGAGTTTAATAAATTGAAAATAATATTTCTGGCATATACTAGTGTAATGATAGAAATTCGGATGAATTCCATTAGACAAGATAGAGTATATAGCTAAAAAACTCCAAAATCAATATAGATGTCTCGTTTAGCGACACCTGTGGTTATTCAAGGGGAAGGAAAAAGCTTTGGTGCTAGCCGCTAGGGGGTCGTTAGAACTCACATGTGAAACGTGGCGCAAAAATTTAATATATATACAACTTCCAAAAAATTAATAGACATGGTATTCTATCATGGGTGGAAATGGCGAACATTACATATGTGTAAAGTGATCACCTAAGCCAACCATACGATAGGTCGTAAGTCCTATGGCCACCCAAAAAAGACTTCTATACCTACTATCCCTTGAAAAAATACAGTTTCGTCTCTGTGAGACATCTATAATATACATTAATTGATTATACAAGCTTCCTTTGAATTTTGTCAAATTCATGTTATTTCCTACAAACATCCTCCTTTGATATCTTTTTCAACATTTGCAACATTATATTGGATTTTGATCTACTTTGAATATCTTCGCCACCTGTATATAATAAATAGTAATTCGTCAAAAAAACCACAAGTGTTTGCTCCTTCATCCTTATCTTCAATTTCTTTCATATAATTAATTGTTCCATATGTGTAAGTTGGCATATAATAGTTATGGTGGCATTAAGAAACTATATTTTATAATATTGAACTATAATAGCATCCCAATAATAATATTTCATTGTCTGTCTGTCCGTAACTTCTTTTATAAAAAGTTTTTTTCTTTACGAACCGACATGTATAAGTACCGTCAATTTTAACAGGTTACAGCTAGTTAGTATTTAAAGATGATATCTAATCCTAGCTGTAATAAAAATGGTTAATCTGATTGTCCGTGTGAGCAACAATCATGTCAGTTTGAAAAATCTGTAATTTTCTGAAAATGTATCCCACACAATATTATTTTGATAGGAAATTTATAAAATGATAATAATACAAAATACAACGTAAAAATTTTGATACTGATCAAGGCATGCCATTTGCACATGCAAGAAACAGTGGCAGTAACATTAATACCCAGTTAATAATAACAATTTATTAAGTTTTCAGATGTGGGTCACATACTTTAAATTTTTGTTAACTGTTCATTTTGTTTGTATTTAGTCTAACATACATATTGTATTTGTTACATTCATTCAACAGCATATACATATTGTATTATTGCCTTGCTTTTGTATTATCATTACTTCTATTAAAGTAATGATAATACAAATTCAAGGGTGAGGTTAACTCAAACAGTGATGACAACGGAAGACAGTGAACATAAACTTTACTAAAATTGAAGTGATTCATTGTCATTAAGTCGCATTGCTCAACGGATTTGAAATTTAATAAGTAAATTTTATTTGAATTATCATTTGTCAAAACTGTCATAAGTCCTTGTACAAGATATACAGGACAACATAGATTGATCTCTACTGTTTTATCAATTCTAAGGATATAAGACACAGACATGCACACGGAAATTAACAACAGCAATTTTTGAAGTTCAATTTCTATGTGCTATTTTCACAATACAACTAAAATAAATGACAAAATTAATGTATTACAAAATTATAACTTATGCAAATGAAAATTTAGCAAGGCATTATTATTAAATGGATTTTTTAATACACATCGTTAAAATCCCCCATTCTATTACCACATATTATATTAAATATTTTTGGGGGGGGGGCACATTATATTATTATTACTACTTATAAGAAATCATACATATGATGACCAGTGTCTACTGTGGATACATTTTATATGTTTTGGAACTGTTAATTGAGTGTAAAAGAAAGTATTGTCAATTCAGAAAAATCTCGCAAGCTTTAATTTCAACATCTAAATATAATAATTTCGTTATCTGTCTGTCGGTCTGTAAATTCGTAACTTGCTGGAAATAATAACTTAAGATAGTTAGAGTGTAACACACAATGGTTCAGTCAAAACGCAACCATGACACGCCCACCAAATTACTGTGATTTTTCATGGGTGTGTACGGTTAGTACTAAAATAACATATCAGGCAGTGGGTATAAAGTTAGGTTATGCTGTGACGGACTATATATATATACCTATATTTAAAAAATATATATACGCGGATACCTATAATTATTATAATTTATTTTTTTTAACTGTATATAATGAACTGTTTTGAGTAGCTTCAATCCACAAAAATAACTGCACTATAAAAGAAGTGTTGTAAACAAGATTTCCTAAATAAATAAATATTTTATATTTAGGTAATATGGCAAAAAATTTCAATATATTTTCGAAGACGATTTATATACAATTAAATCGAGAATAATGCTAATTTCAGATATACATTTCTTTTCACAAAAATAAATCAAACATTTTATGATATTATTGATGGCTATGTCGTCGTAAATAATCATTATGATATAAAAATTGGATATGACAGGCAATATTAACATTCACCATAGAAATGACAAATAGAATTCACATAAAAAGTATTGAGTGGAATTTGTAAAAAATAACATTTCTGCAATGACGTGCGTGTAGTTCTCACCTGGCATAGGACTTATCGAAGAAACACTCTATTCCATGGAAAATTTACTTATCTATTACACAAAACTCGCAGACACAGAGCTATGTAAAAATACACGGTTCAGGACGAGTTTTTTCTCGACTTACTAGATCCATGGAACAAATATTGTTGGGCGCAAACAAGTGAGATAAATGAAGAATTGACATGAAGTTAGGTACAGAAAAGTTGGAAATAAAACTTCTAGTCCTAGGGCGAATAACGGCTAGAATTTTAAATAAAAAAAAACAGATACATCACGTTAAACAGAAACGTCAGAAATAAATTTTAAATCAACTTTTTCTTAAGATAAGGATTATTTAATTAATATTTGTTTCCCAGAATCTTTACTAATGCACAGCTTTTTTGCTTGTATGTGCTGCACGCCACTGATATCAAGATTATTCAAATCAGGTAATGTTTTAGTAGAAGCATTATTTTGATACACATGCTAGTGATCGGAATTCACATAAAATGATGTTGAAGATACAAAGACATCAATTGATGTCTCGCATTATATCTTTGTGCAAAAATGTTAATTAAGGGGGAATAACAATTCGAAAAAATCGATTTTTAAATTTTTGCATTTTCTTAATATTAAAAATGTCAGTGAAAATTTCAAGCAAAAATTCAAAAAAATAAAGTTATAGCTGATAATAGTGGCATCCCTTTGTTGATTGCGCGCCGCGCTACACGCAGGTAACTGGCAGTCGGGTTTTTTCATATTAGAAACGTTAGACCTGTTTCTAGAGTGCTCGATGATATGGGAATTCTAAGCGAGGTGGATGACTTATATTATGGACCTGGAATCGATGTTTTTATATAAGTTGAATAATTTCGTGATTCATTCATTGCTCAATATTCAAACGCGTTTTACTTGAAACCATATTTTGAAAATCGCTGACCAAAATATTTCGGTAACCACTGAACCGATCAACTTTAAATTTCTAGTGGTTATTCTGTACATAATTATCTAGTCTTTGTCGTGGGGTTTTTTTTCAAGTGACTTATTTTTTAAGTGGTAATGGCATATTAAATTATACTTAAAATAAAGCATTGAATTATATTATAAAAATATAATACAATGTGTAGAGCTCAGTCACATTACACATTATCAACTTCTATATTAATTTTAAATACACTGGTCCTGTCGGCAAGAGCAGTTCTTATACTCCTTTCAAATTTTTCCTGAATGTAGGAAAATTCCATCATATTCTGTGGTTTGGATTGAATCCAAAATCTATCAAATTCATAAAATAAATAACAATAGAGTTGGTGAAACACTTTTATAGTAGGGAGGTCACGTGAAACATTGTATACATAAGTTCTTGCCGATCCATCTTTGAGCAGGTGGTACGCCATAGAAGTTAAATTAATACCAACTATAGCAAATGTGTAGCCATACTTTGGATGGTGAGAATGACTGAGAACATGGCCGGATGGTCCGGGATATTCTCTGGCAAAATATAATAAGTTTTCTAAACCCAACATTCCCATACCACGGAAATCTGTTTTTGGATCATCCCCCTGTAAAAAAAACTACAAATTTATCTGCCACTTTTGCAATGATTTGACGACAGCTAAATATATGAAAAGCTGTTAGAATTTGATTTATAATTTATAAAAATATGTGTTTGTTTGCGCCTGGTGGTTGAAGGTTTGGTTTGGTCCTGTGAGGAGCAATGCCAAATGTTGTCTTAATTGTCTTACAATAAAGAAATTTAAAAATTGCAATATTAATATATTGAGATCATTTCATATAAACATTATTTGTTAGAAATATTAAACATAATACAGTAGACTCCTGACTATCCAAGTTTGCATAAACCGTGTTACGGATCAACCGGGGCAATAAAAGATTATGTTTTTTTTAATATTTCAAATTTTTTAATATAATGTAAAAATATTTGTTACATAAAATAAATAATATTACGTAAATAAAAAATAAAACTAGTGAACTTTTAACTTATGGGTATGCAGAATCCCCATACTTTGTGCCATCCTGAATTACAATATTTCAGGAATCCCTGTCAATAGCGTACGTATTCTGATATGAGCGGGAGAGTGCTCAGCGAGTTTAATTGTTAATGTAAAACACATACCTAAGTGGTGTATTTTGGACTTATTTAATTGTTTATTCTCTTATTTTATATTGTAATGCATTTTATATTTATATTATATTGCATTTTCATGCTACATAACTGTGTGATTGCTTGTATTTTTTCTACCATTTTGATTATTTTGAGTCGTGTGTAAATTTGCTTTAGTGTTATTGTGCAACATTTGAACGTCCCATTTTAAAGTTTTTTAAAATTATTTTGAGTATTTTTCAATTAATTGTGACAACGCCTAAATGCAAAAGATAAAATGGTGTTCTTACTACATAACATAAACTTGAAACAATTAACAAAAATGAAAATAGGTCTTTAGTGAAGTCGTTAATGAATGGGTTCAATACTGGTGAACAGTGTTAAATTTTACAATACAAAAAAAAAAGTTGATTGAGTTTGCCTGATTTTCTGAGAGTGCTTGATTATTTTCCTATTTTATATATTCAATATTGTATTATCATGCGGTATAGCTGTGTGCGTTTATGTGTATATTTTTTTCGAATTTAGAGTCTCCTGTCTTTATATTTTCTGTTTTTTTTTTTGCGGAGATTATTCGGGCCATTATTTTCCCTACCGAGATAATCGAATGTCTTTGAAATGTATGTTTCGACATTCGCAAATTGAATGTATAATTTTAAATTACAATAGGATGAATGTTGTTTAAATTCCAGTTATGATTGTTGTTTGGTGAAAATCATTTTCAATATGTGTAAGTACATTGTGATATTAAATAGAAAATAAATTTTAATAATACATTTTTTATTATTAAATTGCATCTTAATAGTACATATATTTTCTGAAATTTTCAGCAAAAATGCATCAAAAGCAGTGCTATTTTTTTTTTGTTGATAAATCGAATGTCCGTATTCAGTAATATCTTCAATAATATCACGTTTTTGTCAGGAATGTGGAATTGTAGTAATTGGTTTATTAAATTTTAAACAAAGTCAGAGTTGTCAGAATCGACCGATTCTGGCCACTTTTTTAAGTTTATGCTGTATTTATGAAGAATTAATGTATCACAGTAAGGGCCGGTTGTTTCAAGTTGGATTAAAGTAAGCGTTCTTTTAAAGCATAGATTTTTACGTTCTCCACCAATCAGACGATCCGTTTTCGTAAAAATCTATGCTTTTATCGATCGCTTACTTTGATCGAACTTGAAACAACCGGGCCTAAGTAATTGATGAATCAAAAATATCTCTCAAGATTAACTAAAAACGGTTAAGTCAAGGCCACACTGTAACACAATTTATAATTTAATTTGTAAATTTTGGAAAGTATGATAAATAGACCAGAGGTCCAAGTGCACTGGCTCATTTGATTGATTAGTGCCAAATTTTGCGTAAATACAAAAAAATGATAATGTCGTTCATACATTATCAACATAATTTTATTTGTATTAATTCATTCAAAGAATTTATGCTAGGTTTGTAAATTTAATAGATATTTTGTGTGTTCCTCTTATTTTTTAATTAAGTTAATCTTGAAAAATACGTATACCATATAAATGTGTATTTTTCTTCAATTCCCAAATGTTTGTATGTTTTTGGAGTTACAACAAATTGATACAGAGCAGTAGATAGGATGCTATTAAAAATTCACAAAGAAAATATATGTAATATTATCATCGCACTTTTATTGTAAATAACATTTATTTTTCCACCCAATAGTAACATTGCTTGTTGGAACTCATTCAAAAATGGATAAATAGCTAGAATACATGATTTAACAGATACATTAAATATGTATTCGATATTTATTTATATATTTCAAATTCCATTTTAACACTAACCTGAAAGCCTATATACTGCCATTGTTTAGTGACACGTCCGTCCAAAGCGTCATTCGGCATCAACAAATTCCACAGCTCTATGAGCCTGTCTTCATGTTCAAGGATATTACTGTCATACTGAGTTATCCTTATAGATTCTACTTCGTGATACAATTGACGATAACCCCAAATTTGTTCGACGCATTTCTCAAATGCAGGAACAAAATTTGGATGAATATGATGATTGATTCTCTTCACTTTGAGGATAAGAAAGGCTGCACGTGAAATGATTTCTTTTTTATTAGAAGTCGTAAATTGACAATTACTTGAAAGCATATCTAAATGATCAATTAAGTCCTTTATGCTTTTATTTCGAGATAACTGAAGAGACTTTTCTACTGCCAATATTCGAGGAGCTCCGGGTCTTTCACCATAACATATTCTTTGAAGTTCGCATAATTTAGTAGTTTTTCGAAGAAACCATTTTAAAATTGGTCTCATATACCAATATAATAATAACCAAATACTGCGAAGAAACATTTTGAAGAGCGCCGTAATATTAACTAAATATTAACATTATGAGCACAAACTATAAAATTAGAATGACAAAACATCCCGGTTGTCAGGCACCAATTTTTGACAACAATTTTTAACGAGAAGCTACAAGAACGTCAGGTATACATGGTACCACTTCTTTTCTATGCACAGAATATTGCTTCTATGGTATACATATATTCTTTGGTAGGTATATATCTTGTCTAGGTGTCAACTCACTTTATGTTAGCGCACGCGCAGGACCGGGAGAATTCGAAAGGTTTTGAGTTGCTTGTAGGGATGGGTCGTCGACGTATTTACCGTCGACGAAACGAGACCGTCCACGTCCATCCATCGACGAGACGATCAACTAGTTGAATTCGTCAACTAGTTGACGCGTCAACTTCGTTACGCGGACGTCGCGGACGTTCTATCTAAACATCGGGACGATGGTCAACTGTCTACGGTTCAACGCGACGCTTCTCGACGACTCAATCGTTGGCTATTTTTATGACGTTAATTTTTAAAATTTAAAGAAGTTCGAAGGAACATAGTTTCGGGGAAAGTAAAACCGCTACTTGTGCTTATTTGTAAAAAGAAATATTTTATTATTTATTTGTTTACGCACATTACAGGCTTTTACATATTGTTTTATATACTTCTTTCTATATATAACAAAGAAAGAAGTAGGTATACACAGCAATATCAGGTGTTAGCAGTAAAATATAAATATAAACTACATATATAAGCAGTGAAAGTATTGGGTATAAGAATTAAAATGTGAATAAATAAAATGGAAGGAAACAATGATTTTGCGTAATAAAGGCACCAGTTATGAGGTGCGGGAAAAAATACTTTACATTTATTTATTATCTATAAATTTATAAATAAATACATCATTTAAAAATACTTTACATTTGAGATGTTATATAGAAATTTATTGAAGAATACATCTTTCAAAGTCAGGCTTTCACTTTGTGGTGACATTATTAATAAATAAATATATCTGTATTATTTTTCAACTTTAGTTTAAGGCTCAATCTGAGAAAAGGAACATTGTTCCCGAAACATGTAAAAAACCAATAAAAAGTGGTGTAAACAAAATTATAATAGATTTATTTTTTTATCTATAAAGTTGAAAATAGGGAATTTTTAATAAAAATTAATCAAACCTAAATTCAAGATTATATTAAATATATAATAATTAATGTTGGACTCCTGAATAAGGACCATAGTTAGATATAGAAAATTTTATTCCCTACAAGTCATATCATTTATATGCTAAAGTTGAAAAGTAAGGAAATAACACAATAATTAAATTTTAGCATCCCTTTTCAGGTAGATATAAGAAGTCGAGATCGATCGAATAAATATTGATTTTAGAAAAATATCTAGCCGGCCTGTTAATTAATAATAGTTCAATAAAAAATAAAATAATTAAACAGAATTGTTTTATTTTATACAGCGTAAAATTGGGAATTCACCGAATCGTCGCACGTGACATCACAAAAAATCAAGTAAAAAAATAATAGATAATAGCTTATTAAGCCTATCTCGCCCTACGCATGTATTCAAATTTCAAATCTCTAGTCATAGTTCGTGTACACAGATCTGCATTCTATGGTAGTGTACTTTAGAGTTGAAATGAAATTACCCGTCGAGCGGTCTATGGCATCTAAAAGTCGACAGCGAGAGATGAGAGAGAAATAAACGGAGACGTTTTGTCTTGCTCTCGCTCGTTGCTTTGCATTGCGTTAATCTCGAATCGTCCACCGACCACGGCGTCCGCTGTCCACCGTCTACGAATTCAACTAGTCCATGCGATAAACGTAAACGGTCGACGCGTCGATGCAACGTCAACGGTTGATTTCAACTAGTCCGTCCATTCAACGCCCATCCCTAGTTGCTTGCAGATGGCGCAGAATGTGGCGGAGTCTTATTGAACAATTGAACACCTTTAGTATCGTACAAATATTATTACATTTTTATAAACTGTGGTATTGCACAAATATTATTTCATTTTTATAATTGTAAATTATAACTCCGTGAAATGTAAAAGGAGTGATAGGTAATTTATTTTCTACATTTTACTTTACTGGCCACTGGGTTTTATTTTGACAGACAGCTAAGTTGACAGCTTAGGCTTTTTTTTAAAGATAAAAGGAATGAAATGTAGAATCAGGAAAGTTGTGATATTTATAAGTGAGTACAGGAAATAGAATAATTATATTAATAAACGTTATTTATATACAATATCTACATATTTTAGAATATTATTTCAAAAGATAAATTATGGAATAAGTTTACGTTTGAAAATCAAAACGAATGCTAGCGGCCAGCCATGAGTAACACTGCGCTGCGCCGCGCAATTACGCCAACTCACGGTAAACGGTAAAAACAATAAAATATATTACCTACTTTTTTAAAGCATTATCTTTTTAATATTACTGAATAATTGATTATTACGAATCCCGGTCGTACCATGGATTACATACTGACTGAAAAAACAGCACTCAGCTTTTTAACTGAATACGTATTAGAAATTTAAATTAAGTTGACTGATGAATTATGAAGTTATGAAATATTTTTTCAGCTTAATTAAAAATAAATATTACCACAATATACAGGGTTATTTGTAAAACATTAATAACCTCGCAGGACTATATTCCTGCTTTGATTATGAGTCGAAAATGTTCAAGTTATTATGACCTAATATCTAACCTACCCTAACCTCACCTAACCCAACCTAACCTGACCTTCAATAAATAGTTTTCTTTTGCGCACACAATGATTTAAAAACTGACAAACTGTGAAAACAGTCCAAGCTTCGGAAGCACATTTTGACCGCGCAGCGGTCGCCGCGGTTTTTAATTTTTCGGCGTTTACTTCCGAACGCGCAGTCTGATCTTCGCGATCGGAGCGTCACCGGAAAGGGGAGCTTGGAGCGCAGTGTTTACCTTCAACCTTTTTCTTCGTTACTCGACCAACATTGAGTTCGTCTTCATCTTCTTCGTTACTCAATCATCACTGAGTCTGCCGCCAGGCTAAGTTTAGTTGTGCAACGGGCACCTAGTGTATATATTAAAATCATAAATGCTCTACTTACAATTTTTTACGCTGTTCTTACTGAGTCCTCCCTGACAAAAGATCGCTAGCGTAAAAATTTCATCTAACATGAGAATCTTTATTTTTAAATATTTTTTGATGAGGATTATTGATTGAATTCAAATAAAAACTATGATTTGTTAAATATCAATAAACCCGAGTTTTAATTTTAATTAAATCTGTAAATCGTATTAAGACGCAAACATAGATAAGATAATATAATAGACGCAACCTTCTGATCATCCCTAAAAATATTTAAAAATAGGCCGCTCCTGTAAAATAACTTTTTTACGAAAACGATAATTTGCTGGGAAGAAAGGTCAATACCAGGATGAATGTATATAATATATCGTGATGAACCATGGTGTTAGATGAACGCGGCTCCATTTTAAAGATTAGGTAGGTATTGTATTTTATATTATTTATATTATTGTGATTATTGTCTAGACGTCCAGAATCTAGATTGTCTATTGTCGTTTTCAGAGGTGAAGTCTGTTTTTGTTAGGGATGGGTCGTCGACGTATTTACCGTCGACGAAACGAGACCGTCCACGTCCATCCATCGACGAGACGATCAACTAGTTGAATTCGTCAACTAGTTGACGCGTCAACTTCGTTACGCGGACGTCGCG
The DNA here is from genome assembly GCA_016648135.1 of Agrypnia vestita. NCBI lineage: Eukaryota > Metazoa > Arthropoda > Insecta > Trichoptera > Phryganeidae > Agrypnia > Agrypnia vestita. The sequence continues at coordinate 3,756 of JADDOH010002573.1, read as the reverse complement.
GACGTTCTATCTAAACATCGGGACGATGGTCAACTGTCTACGGTTCAACGCGACGCTTCTCGACGGCTCAACCGTTGGCTATTTTTATGACGTTAATTTTTAAAATTTAAAGAAGTTCGAAGGAATATAGTTTCGCGGAAAGTAAAACCGCTACTTGTGCTTATATGTAAAAATAAATATTTTATTATTTATTTGTTTACGCACATTATAGGCTTTTATATAGTGTTTTATATACTTCTTTCTATATATAATAAAGAAAGAAGTAGGTGTACACAACAATATCAGATGTAAGCAGTAAAATATTAGTTCAATAAAAAATAAAATAATTAAACAGAATTGTTTTATTTTATACAGCGTAAAATTGGGAATTCACCGAATCGTCGCACGTGACATCACAAAAAATCAAATAAAAAATAATAGATAATAGCTTATTAAGCCTATCTCGCCCTACGCATGTATTCAAATTTCAAATCTCTAGTCATAGTTCGTGTACACAGATCTGCACTCTATGGTAGTGTACTTTAGAGTTGAAATGAAATTACCCGTCGAGCCGTCTATGACGTCTATGGCATCTACAAGTCGACAGCGAGAGATGAGAGAGAAATAAACGGAGACGTTTTGTCTTGCTCTCGCTCGTTGCTTTGCATTACGTTGAATCTCGAATCGTCCACCGACCACGGCGTCCGCCGTCTACGAATTCAACTAGTCCATGCGATGAACGTAAACCGTCGACGCGTCGATGCAACGTCAACGGTTGATTTCAACTAGTCCGTCCATTCAACGCCCATCCCTAGTTTTTGTGTTTTTCTTTTTTTTCTATGGTTTTTCTCATCAAGTAAATTGTCTTCGATTTCGATGTGTTATTGTGGTTCGTTTCGTATAATATGCGTCCCGTAATATTTTGATATAATTTGCTAGTGATGCTGGTAAGTGTAATATGGATGCTAATTTGAACGGTAGGAGGGAGTTCTTAAAATCTCGAGATATGAGGCGTCAGAAAGATGATTCCGACGGCGAGGAAGAGGTGGATAGTCCAGTCCTAAATTTTGTTTATGACGATTGTGATTCTCACGCAAATGAAATAGCAGAGCTATACAGCTATACGGAATATCCTGAATTTCAACTAAATGAAAAGGCTTTCGAGGAATTGATGAAAGAATTTGAATTGCCACCGAGTTGGCAAAAACTTACTAAAGTCCAGCAAAAATGCGCTATTATGAAATTGTTGGACAGGCTTGAATGCACAAATAAGGTTCAGCGTATGAAAGCCGCAAGATGCATCTTATACATTGCTCAAGGTTGTTGGGCTGAAATGCAATCAGATGCCGAGCAGCAGCACTGGGCGAGAGTTAATGTGATGTTATTGTACCAAATGGGGACGTTTTCTGCCGTTGTTGACCTTCTCAACTATGTAATTGATGACAATGATGCAGCGCTGGAAGCTATGCAGAAAGTGTCGATTTCGCTTGTTGAATCCACTGATCTAAGAGTGATCCTATCTATCCTTTATATAATCACGGAAGTGATGCGTGCTGAAAAGGATGAGGTCAACTCTGAATATTCTAGTGTTGTTGAATCTTTCCGCGAAGAATTGGGAACTCCTCACGGTGACGAACTCTTAGTCGTCAAATTGCTAGACATGGTAACATTCTTTTGTTCCGGTGGCTATCCACATTATCCTATGAAAAAGGTTCTCTTGCTCCTGTGGAAAGTACTTTTAGTATATCTCGGAGGATCGAGCACTCTGAAAGAACTGAAGAGCAAGTACAGGATGAGTTATAATCTTCCTCCTATGACAGAAGACACCGTAGAGATCACTCGCAACATGAGGCCGAGTTCTCCGCCGCCCAGTGCTAATGACCTTATTGATGCACAAAATCAGAAGAGAAGACCTTTCAGGCGTCAATTTATCATCAAACAGACATCACTTGATGAATCCGACAGAGAGCAAATGTTTATGGAAAGAGATGAAATGGGAATTGTTAACGATGCTGATTGCGATGAGGATGAAGATGGTAATGCTTTTGACTTATCTGGCAATAATGATTCGCGGCGAGAAGTAGCTCCGATGCTTCCTGCCTGGCCAGATGTCACAATGGAGGAGCAAGCTGCCACCCCTGAGCCTTGTCCAACACCTCGAGGGCTGCCGTGGTTGCCGAAAGTAAGGCAAAAAGATATCGATACATTTTTGGATAATGCTAGAATTAAATTTGTCGGTTACTCGCTGCCTGGTGATAGTGTCACGCTGGCTGGCTTGCCGCAACCTATCCACGAGGGTATCAGTATTTTGCAGAGACATATGTATGTTAGTTTAGCAGAGATGCAACTCAAAAGAGAATCGGAAATTGCCAGAAGCCCCCTTACTAAAGGCGAGGGTGAAGTAGAAGAGACTCCTGCGGAAATCTTGTACCGGGCTATTTTGCCTAGTTTGACTCAGTACACCATTGCTCTATTAAAGATACTGTTAGCCGCTGCGCCTACTTCAAATGGGAAAACTGATTCTATTAACATTATGGCCGATGTGTTACCGGAGGGAAATCCCATGACTGTATTGCAGTCAATGAAACTTGGTATCGATGTCAATCGTCATAAAGAAATTATCACAAAAGCGATCTCTGGAATACTATTGTTACTTTTAAAGCATTTTAAATTAAACCATGCCTATCAGTTTGAGTTTATGTCTCAACTTCTGGTATTTGCTAATTGTATTCCCTTGGTACTAAAATTTTTTAATCAGAATATAACTTCGTACGTCGCAGCAAAAAATGTTATTCCAATTATTGAATTTCCTGCTTGTGTCATTGGGGAGCAGCCAGAATTGACTCAAGATTCGTTGGAGATTGGTGATACATCTTTCCAGTATTCTTGGCGAAATTTATATTCTTGCATAAATCTCTTACGTACATTAAATAAATTAATAAAATGGAAACATTCTAGAATTATGTTGCTTGTCGTTTTTAAAAGTGCACCTATTTTAAAACGCACTCTGAAGGTGAGACATGCGATGATGCAAGTTTATGTTTTAAAGCTGTTGAAAATGCAGACCAAATATTTAGGCCGGCAGTGGAGAAAGTCCAATATGAAGACCATCAGTGCAATATATGCAAAAGTGAGACATCGCTTAAATGATGATTGGGCTTTTGGTAATGATGTTGAAGCTAGACCTTGGGATTTCCAAGGTGAAGAGTGTGCTCTCCGAAATCAAATAGATCGATTCAACAAAAGAAGATACGCAAAGCCTGCACCTGATGCTTTATCCACTCCTTGCCTGGCCTCGGCACTATCAATTCCGATACAGCTAGGAGAAGACTTCAAGAAACATTATGAACTTTGGTTAGAACAAGAGGTCTACAACTCGTGTATTGATTGGGATATATTGTTTGAGTATTGATGAGGTCAGTCATCTGTCATATTTCATTCAATTCGTTAGAAGTTATTTCACAGATGTCCTACATTTTTGTTGTGTATGTTGTGTGGACCTAGGTCTTTCTTTTTCTCCAAAAATAATGTACATCTCGTGACTTGAGGTGAAAGTGAATACCAATTTTATTGCAGTCATTGTCATGAATGCAACCTTTAGTATGTAAAAGTGTTGAAATTCTTTATTGATGAATTTCGAAGTAATAAATGAATTAAACAATGTTAATTTTTGTCTTAAGGTTTTGTTTTTTTTGTCATATAAATGCAATTGAGTCCTCGGATAGAACAAGGGCCTGAGCATGAAAAATCAATTTTGACTAAACCATTTTTGTAAAA
>JADDOH010002572.1:0-18547 GCA_016648135.1 Agrypnia vestita | reverse complement strand
CATATATAACATTGGACCAGTCGCTGTCGAAGTTTCAGGTTAAGATTGTCATCGCAGAATATCTGTCTCATTTTGTTAAAAGCAGCTCGCGATGCTTCAATTCTGCATTTGACTTCGGTTTCTGGGTCGAGGTCTTCCGCTAGGATACTTCCAAGGTATTTAAACTTTGTCACTCTCTCTATACCAGCCCCATTCAATGTGAGGCGTGCTCCCATGTGATCTTGCCTACTAAACACCATGAACTTTGTTTTACTCACGTTCATGTTAAGACCCAGTCTCACACCAGCATCATTAATTCTGTTTACGAGTGTTTGTAAGTCTTCCATACTATCTGCCAGAATGACTGTATCATCCGCATACCTGATATTATTGACGTGTACACCGTTAACCTTGACCCCCAGATCTATGTCATGCAAAGCCTCCTTGAATACTAGATCGGAGTATAAATTGAACAACATAGGTGACAATATACACCCTTGTCGAACTCCACGTTTGATTGGTATAGACTTTGTTGATCTAGTTTCCAACTTGATGACAGCTTCCTGGTTCCAATATAGGTTTTTAATAATGTTAATGTCTTTGTCATCAATACCACGCTCTTGGAGCACCTTGATGAGGTCCGCGTGTTTCACTCTATCAAACGCCTTTTCATAATCAATGAAACACGCAAAAACGTCTTTTCGTTGGTCGCGGCATTTCTGCAGTAGCACATCTATTGCCAGTAACGCTTCTCGTGTTCCAAAACCACTCCTGAAGCCAAACTGGGAGTTATCCAACTACAATCCTACTACAACCTACAAGCCTACTACAACCGAAAATTTTGGAGGCTGAGTTAAGTAAGTTACAAATTCGTTTTCTTCAGGTACAAATGATCAATCTGTATGTTCTGTGAAGGCGGGCCATGTATAAAGTTTGTATGGACAGAATGAATAAATTGGTCTTAATATTGTGAAGAAATGTACCAGTGTCAACAATTTGACACTCGTTTTTGAAAAATCTAAATTATGTATATCATATCCCCCACTATTGATATTAGCGACTCAATTATACTTATTTACAATGTACATAAGTTATGTTATGCGTAGCGGGTGACGAGCAGTGACGTGCTGCTAAAATTCTATCAACCGGCTAGCACCTCCGTACCAACCCCCAATTTTTATTCATGATACATAACAAAATTATTTATTTATAATATATGATTTATACATTACATAAATTCATTCCAAACCGTGTTTGGATTTTCATTCGAACCGTGACAGATCTTATTCGTCTATCATCTGCTGTGTGGAAGGTGTGGAATCTCATGGAGTCGGTGGCAAACAGTGGAATCACGGAGAAAGCAGACGAGCGGGGATCAGCGGTTTGTTAAAGGCGGGTGGCTCCTGAACCCGGGTCCGGATTCAGAAGTCACACGCCTTTAACGAACCCTCAATTACATATTTTTTAAAAAATCCGTATTTTAAGAACCAGCTCTCCGAACCAAAATTATTTTAGCCACCGAACCCGCAGCAGCACACCACTGTAACGAGTCTGTTTGCTTATGATTTCATCGCTTATTGCATGTCTGCCATTTGTTAAAACAAAATACAAGTGTTCTAAGTGGGGCACTGCCGCCGCAGTCGGTGTGGGTGGCTGCAGATACTGGTAGCCGCTTAGCGCACATTGGCGGAGTCTACACAAGTAGACAATTGCTTCAGATTACATTGTTTACTCTTAAAATAACTGTTTTTATTTCAGGAAGATTGTATAATGAGTTTACTTTATATTTGCTGATGTATTTTTCATAATACGAGTATAATATATCATGTATTGTTACGGTGATTAAATAATGTGCTTTTGCTTCATTTTCCCTTTTTTATGCAACAAAAATGCAATTCGTCACATTGCATTGGCAACCTTTTAAAATTATTTTTTAAGTTTTACACCTATGGAGTGTTCTGTCTATTATCAAGTATTATTTTGCTTTGGGTGAGCGGTTTTTATTATTTTAAAAATTGTGTCTGTATACCAAGCGCGTGCAGTGAGAACAAGAAGCGTGTCTTTTATTTAAAAATATGTTTAAAAAACGAAAGGCAGAATATTATCTGGCAGAATATTATAAATATTAAAATCAAAATAATGTGTTAATTATTATGACAGAAATATTACGAGATATATATCTTATTTCGATTTCTTTTCAAAATATGTGCTTAGGAAAAGGTCATGCTTCTTGTTCTCACTGCACGCCCCTACTGTATACGATTGATTTTATTTGAATGGGGAATAAACATTATTTTGATCAAAATTTTCAATTCTGTTAGTCGTGAAAAGGGAAAGTATTAAGTAACTTATTTTATAGGTTTAAAATCTTAGCTTTTAAGAACCTTATGTTTTGCTTGTTAGAAAATGATAAAAAAATTATTTGACTTGTATTAAGACCGATAAATTTCAATTAAAGTTACTTTAAAGAGGCTAGAATTTTTTACTAAAGATATGTCAGAAATATTGCCACGCCTGCGCAATCGTGCAGACGATATTCTCAATGTACTGAAATTCCTCGGTTATGATGTATTAAGAACTACTATTCCCTTCAATTGTACGTTAAGTATGGAAGTAAATGCAGGAGAGCAGCGTTAATTTTTTAATATTAAAATGGTTGTGTTTGCCCGTATAAGTATTGTCGTATCTTCAACAGCTTGGCAATCAACGTTGCATTTATGGAAGAAGCGGGCAGCTAGCTGATGGGGTTGTTGCAGCTTCGGCCGCGTGACAATCGACTCCAAGCTGCAAGACACCATTAATGCTTTACCGAGATCTACGTATCACGTATTTTCTGATAAATTAATGCTGTCTACCTATATATGTACTTCATTATTCTTGGTTGTTTTGATTGGAGCTGCCGTGCCTAAAATCTAGATTCCTGATACAGTTTTCACTTTTTGTCATCCTATGTGAGAATTAAACTAAATGAGCATTCTGTTCACCAGGTAGTGTGCAGATACCTTTTTGATATCTGGAACAACTTCACTGGCTAATAGGAGAACTAAGATAACGCTACAGCATAAATTTGTTTTAAAACCAAATTAATTAATCAATTAGAAAGACATACAGAAAAATCTAATTCACGAAAAAGTATGTAGTTTTCGTGAATTAGATTTTTCTGTATGTCTTTCCAATTTATTAATTAATTTGGTTTTAAAATTTCACAGAACTTTGTTCTGAAGAACTACAACTTCACAAATATGAATGTGTTTTTAAGATAAATTTGTTCTTCAAACATTGGTCTAAACATGACATGAAGAGAGTGTGAACATTACGACTTGAACGAGCCACTTTATAAACCATTACGGCTTTTAATGGATGGGATAAGAAAAATATATCACCTTCGATTTTCGATAAAATTCAAGTACATTTCTTGAGTAAATAAACTTTAACAAGATCATTTGGATTTTCGAGAATTGAAGGCTTATTTTAGGCTTGTTGAATAAAACTCGGGCGGACTAAAAACGAAGACGAGTCGTCTTTGATTAATTAGTGTTGTGTGCTTTCCTTCCATTAAAAGTTTTACTTCGTCGTTTTTAACAGTAGCAGAACGTCCTTAACTCTATTCATCTTTAATATATTTACGTCTACGTTCCTAAACATTTTAATTTAAAGTCGCATTACACTGCCAGAAATGGTTTATTCTCTCATCACTGTTGAAAATTGCGTGCATGCATAATACCCCAAATTAAATTGATGAAAAATAATGTAATGCTTCTTTAGTCAGTCTCATTTCTGAAGGATAAGTGTGATCTTTTATACAAATGCTTCAAAAATGATCTTGCATCTTCAATTGCCCCTTGGCGGCCACCATAATCGCCCGCAGGGCCTAGCAGCAAGCTATCGGAAACAGCCGATTGCTCCACTATTAGTGCATATTAAACGCCTGTCTCAATAGCAGACTCGTAATTGTCAAACAAAAATGAACAAATATTTACAAAGAGCAGTTCCTAAAAGATATTTTATTAAAATAGGCCATTATTTCCGAACAACCAATAAATAATTCGAGTGGTATTGGTGTAATAAATAATAACAATAGTTAAGAGATAATTATCTACATATACGGAAACGTTATTCCATATGCAGCAATTCGAGCAGTTTTCAACATGACATGACCATTACAGTGCGATGCCTTAAAGCGACAACCTGCTTATTATTGTACCTGTCCATAGAACAGGTAAAGTGGAGTACTTCCGTACAATACCCGGACTTTGACATACATACAGTTTTAGGAGAACATGATCGATTAGTGATTAAATTCCAACAATTTGTTGCCGGACGGGATGCGCACTGTCTGGGCGCTGCTCATCGTCAGCCGGCTCCGTGCATTACCCGAGGAAAACTAAACCTGTTACTTACTAATGTGTATTACCCTTAGGGCCAAAGCTGACAGATATAACAACACTTGTAATGCTCTATTTAAGTTTTTGCCGTTATATACTTCACACCTTGAGTGATGGTGAAGTTTAAGTAATCATACAAAATAAGGACAGGAAGATGGGATAGAATGACACACTATTTTGTCCTGACAAACACATCTTTCGCTTAAATAGATATATACATCAATTCATTTACGATTCTAACCGGAATAGAGAATCCAATCTCTAATTTACAGTACACATTTTGAATTTATTTCGGGGTCCCGAAATTACATCTAATCTAAACAATGAAACACTCGATGCTTTTCTATTCCTTGGTATATATTAGGTCCTTACATATGAAATTGGCGTTTAGTATGGGAGGAACATAAAGCCGATTTTTTATTATTATAATATATTTATTTAATCAAAGTATGTACCATTGCTATCTATGCACTTTTGCCATCTCATAGGTAGTTCATCGATCCCTTTACTAAAAAAACTATTCGGACCGGAATCAATAAAATCTTTGAAGGCGGTTTGGACTACCCCATCGGAGTTGAATTTTTTCCTGTGCAAGAAGTTATCCAAATTTCGAAAAAAATGGTAATCTGTTGGGGCAAGGTCCGGAGAATACGGTGGATGTCTTAGACATTCCAATTGAAGCTCCTCTAATTTGGTAGCCGTCTGTTGTGCAGTGTGTGGTCTAGCGTTGTCATGAAGCAGTAGTGGCCTAGAGCGATTAACCAGCCTCGGTTGTTTAGCAGCTAGCTTTTCCATCATGGTTTGCAGTTGCTGACAATAGACATCTGCCGTAATCGTCTGGCCAGATTTAAGAAAGCTGTAGTGAACGACACCAGCACTAGTCCACCAAACGCTCACAAGTAACTCGCGTTTGTTGATTTGCTTCACTCAATTCGTGAGGTACCCACCTTTCAAGCTTTTTCACCTTACCAATTTGCTTCAAGTGGATTAAAACAGTTTTATCACTAACACCGCAGCCTGCAGCTAACTCGGATGTGGTTTGCGATGGATCCGCTTCCACAATAGCCTTCAATTCTTCATTATCAACTTTGGTCTCCGGCCGTCCACGGGGCTTGTTCTGCAGGTCGAAATTTCCAGAACGAAAACGTTGGAACCAAAAACGCACTGTGTTTTCTTTTGCGGCACCGTCGCCATACACATCATTAATCCTTCGAGCCGTTTCTGCAGCACTGGTGCCACGGTGGAACTCGTACTCGTAAATAACGCGATATTTCAAGTTTTTCATTTTGTAAACTGAGTGACGCAAAGAAAAAAACAATTGAGGAAAAAACAAATGAATTATAATTTTCAAAACACAAATACACGAGTAAATAGCTGTATAAATTTGGATTTGGAATTCCTAACCAAAGAGAAGATATTTGAGATCAAATTTGCCAGTACGGCAAAACGCCAATTTCATATGTAAGGACCTAATATTATTAACAAAAAAAATTTTAGACGGTCACAGCTTTAGTTGCAAAATATTATTTACGTTATGTACAATTTTTATTTCAATTCTTAGCATTATTTTTAGTTCTGAGATTAATTGCTTTTATACTTAAATATACCAAAATATCTTTTGTGAACTTTAATTATTCACCTGTCTGTATACATGTAAAATTAATGAGTAAATGAGAATTTTCGAACACTAAAATCCGGGTATTCTCATTTTGGTACGGGATTGGATTCACTTAGAAGGAACTTTCAATATCTGATTTACCCAGTCAAGTCAAGTTTCTCGTTGACGTCCTTTATGCCCGATGTCCTCAGCACTCGTCTCATAAATCAACATGACCATACCATTTAAGAGACCCAATTATTAATCCTGTTCAGTATGACGAAGTGAGCTTTGCATTGATTCCTGCTTTTTCCATTATTCACTGTATGAACGGATTTACCACATCCTTTTAGAGCGATCCCATTTCCACTGCATTCGATCTACTTTCGTTTTTTGCCAATTCCAGTCATATATCCAAAACCATTTTTATTTTGGATCGCTACCCTCACTTTAAATGACAAGTTTCGATCGGAAATTACTGATTTCAGAGCACTATTCGCTTTATCTACTAACGTCATCCTGAGTTTGATTTTTTGTTGATTGATTTATCTTTCAGGCTTTACGCTTTTATTAAACGTTCTTCCCAAATGCACAATTTCTTATGCGCGCTTGTTCTAAACACTAATTATGTACGATTATACTTGTTTTATGGTCTAGCAGTTAAGATAGTTGCTTAGGTGAGATAGTCATATTTTTTATTACACACACGTAAAGTTTACTTTGAAAATAGTAAGAATACTGATGTGTGTGTACGCACCTCTATAAAAAATCACAGTTTGTGTTAATTCCACTTTATATTTTGTAAATCCATATGACTATCTACCGTAACCTACAAATTAATACTACATAGGGAATGAATAGTGCGTTGAATATGTCCACAAAAAATAAGATGTTATACATAGTATGTCTGCGATGTAACTTTTTAATATTCGCTAAACGTAGTGTACAATTTAACATAAATTAACAAAATAAATTGAAAGAAACACAATTCTCTCGGAATTCCGTGACCTTTGGCTAGCTAGCATTCTAAGCTTACTCTTCCTCTCGGCTAGACTCTGTAATTTGATTTTATTGTTGTCGATAGTATAATGTTAGACTTGTTTGGTTCTTTAATACTGAAACAATTGAGCCAATGCATTGGTTCATTGGTTCGCCATGCAAATTTTAAAGCTGAAATGAACCAATGATCGCTTGTGCCATTTTAATATCACGGTTCAAGGCGCGCGCCGTATAAAAAGTTCACGGAGAATGTGCTGACCTAATTCTATGCTTTTCCCGGTAGAAATGTAATAAAGGGAGCGAGACAGTTTGTCATTGGAAAAAATTTTGCATTTCGTTTTTAAGGTGAAAACACTGTTTTTTTTCCAGCATAATATGACGCTGTTTTTACGATAAGTTGTGTATAAAATAGATAAAAAATAATCTTTCTGCTTTGAGATCGTGGCGAATGTAGCATTATTTAAACATATACTGGAAACCAAACAGGATAATTTATTGAAAAAAAGCAAATTAAGGTGGGGATGACCGTAATACAATTGTACAAGAGATAGAATGAGACGGTCTTCCTAATTTTATCTATTTCTGTTTTGTTAATTTTAGAATATGTGTTGTCTGAATACTTAAGTATATAATTACGTGCGCATATAATTACGCGTACATTTCGACGATGAATGCTCACCCAGAATTCAAAAAAGGAATATTTCTGGTGTCACGTCATATATGCTCCTAATTCTATGGTTCCATATGATTAAACCACCTGAGTGACGCTATCTTAATCAGTTTGTATTCATTCTTCTTTCTTCTTGTATTCTGTATTCATTCTTCATTTTTAATGTATTGTATTTTAACTCTATCGTAAATTAATTTACCACACGTAAGTAGGTACATTTTATACACCAAATGTCTACTGCATTCAAGGAAACCCATTAATGAGATTTTTATGAAATTTTCTACTCGAGAGTTCTACTCTAGGACAAAGGTTATGTTCGCTCTCATGAGAATCCTAGGAGAATCCCATGAAATCTCTCTCTCTCTCTCTCGGCTTTCGCAGTTAACCGTGACACATCAAGTCTCAGAGATGCGCCGACCCGCGCCTCTCTTTACGCTTATTACCTACCTACCTACCTACAGGTGCATCGAATGTTAGTCCATTGATCTTTGATGTCCGTTCGTCCTTTACGTGAATTTGGATCTTCTTTAGTGTCTTCTGTTTGTCTGACTTTTCAGAATAAATAGCTGTAGGAATCTATGAAGACGTTTGTAGGCACATATCGAGTTTCGCTGTCAAATACAATGTTGCGTACGGGAATCGGAGCTTTTATCGTTTACTACAAACCTTGAGTTCTGAGAGTTGCCCCATCGTCTCAAATCTAGTTCCGGGGACACGGGCCACGATGATTTCATGAAAATAAACTATGTGTTGTTACTGTTATTACAATTTCTTTTCTGACTACTTGAATAAAATCAAAATACAGTACCTAATCTTATGATGATAACTGGCCAAAGATTAAGAAGAAAAAATATTTGAAAAATAGGATCGAGGAAAAATAAATTAATACAAATTAAGATACAATCGTACACATTGAATTTCTAATTATATTATAGTCATTTAGACTCATTTAGACAAGTAAGGATTTGAATACTGAATTGAAAAAATCTTTTGTGAAAATTGTATAATCATTGTTTTGTACCAAAATTTACTCTGGGAAGATAGCCCGTTATCTGCATATTGTGTACTCAGATTGCGTAGAGAATCATCAGGTTCACAGATACCAAGACGCTGTTTGATCAAGGGAGGCAAACAGCCTAAGCGCTCTCGCCGAAGGTGATCGCACTAGACTCGCTCCAGCGGTCCACGCGCACAGGTGTTCCGCGGGATGTATTTCGGTAACCCGGTTTCCTCGCCGCACACGCCGGCCGCATTTAACACGTGGAACAGGGCTGTCGACTATTCTAGAAGTGAACTTTACGCCAGAGCGCTCCCTAGACTCCCGAGGGTACACAAGGTGCGATTTAAACGCGACAACATTTTGCTGACTGCATTTTTAAGACTATGGACCAGACGAAAACAAGGAAAAAGTCAATTATCGATGGCTTAAACGAAAGATAACTATGAACGAACTTGGTACAACCGGTTCTAAGATGATGCTTTGGACTTAAATGATTTCATTTATATTTTTAGCAGAATTGATCTATGTGCCACGTAAGCCTGGAAATAATCGATAGGTATATTACATCAGAAATTTCATGGATAAACAATGTATTGTTTCGGAGACATCAATTGATGATTAAAACGCCTCTCGATTATTTTGCTATTAAGGGCCGGTTGTTTCAAGTTCGATCAAAGTAAGCGGTCGAGCAAAGCATAGATTTTTACGAAAACGGATCGTCTGATTGGTGGAGAACGTAAAAATCTATGCTTTTAAAGAACGCTTACTTTAATCCAACTTGAAACAACCGGCCCTAAGAAAGATAAAACTTCGTCTGAAGGGTGGCAGTTTAGAACACCATCTAGCGGATGGCTCTTGAATTACTTATAGAATCGTAGAAGGGTGCCATCTGGCTCCCTTTGAATATTATTTTATGCATCACAATCGATAAAGGCTTGAAAGGAGAAACATCTCTGTTATGGTCTGCCTTGATTTGAGACTAATTGTTATTTAGTGTCACCAAAGGGAAGTATCTCCCTTGAGATCCGAGCGAGGGATCATTTTGTGTAAAAGTGTGATCCGAGGATCATTGCGATTAAGGAGTATCATCTCCTTCATTAGTAACGACTCAAAGCAGATCCGTTCAAGGCTCAAACAGTGACTGTCTGTGAGAGATGCCGAGACGGCCACTTGACAGATATCGTACGTACTGAAATAATACACCACGACTATTTAAAGAAATAGTGTTAGTTCAAAATAATCCCTGTTTGGATCACCCATTATTATAATGTCACTCTTTCAAATGCTGACATGTATGCAAATATGTTTTCAAGTGTTTCGAAATTATTCCCCGTTTAACAACTACTTGAAAACTTAGTGAAACAGCTTACTAATACGGATGTCCGATATAAACATGGTTCATCACGGCGATCGACCTTTGAATACAATGCGGCCTTAAGCGAGTGCATATTTTCTTTAATATATATTTAACACAGCAAACGCAATTAAAATTTTGTCCCCAGTATGATTGCATTGTCCCCGTCAAAAATGACGGTACTTTTACGTGCCGGTTCCTAAAAAATAAGAATTTACTTATTTATAGCCGACACCCCTAAAATAGTAATAACGCCTTTTTTTATATTTCCCCTGCCGACAGTTAATTGTACCTACCTTGTATCAAATACCTAATTAATATTATAAATAAAATAGACATTAAAATAAAATCAAAAATAAAATGAGAAAAAATATTCCAGTACCGGGAGCCAGATATCCTTGCCATTACACCATGCAGGAGACGTCATTGATTGCGGAGAAAATATTTGTAAATCTAGTGCACCTAAAGAAAATATATTTTAGAGAATATATTGTGCGCTTTATATAAGTAAGTCTTCCTATATGCTAAGTTCTGTGATGGCACGTACGGTGATGGCAACTTCCAGGGGTCTCCGCGTTCGAGTTTTCTCGCCCGGGGTTCAAGCCCGGGGCGCCCCATCTCCGGCCGTGAATTTAAACGAAATTACAAATGCTACACCAAGTTACGGACGGACAGCGGACACACAGCGAAATTATTATATTTAGGTAGTTAGATGGCACACAAATAAATAAAATTAGCGCAAGAATATCTAATTAACCTATAAAAAACTTTCGAAATATAATACACTACACTTATTGTTATCGATTATAAACCAAATTGTGTCTCTCTGAGATTCACTGTTTACTTTTAATGCAGGCGGGGTCGTAAAATTGTAATTATAAAATTTTAATTATAGGTGCATGGAGGCTGTCCTATTATTTATAGTTGACATTTTTAATCGTTTATACTAGCATTTTATATCCACCATTTTCAGGCACGTGCGCTGATAAGGTACCTACATTGAAGTATGACTCTCAAGTAGACATATACTTTGAAAAGAAATCGAAATATAATACATATGTATGTACTGGTAATATTCCGATAACAATTATTATCAAACTATTCTTGTATTGATATTTCATAATATTCTGTCTCTGTATTAATATTTGATTTCGACATTTTTGAAAATATAAGTCACGCTTTAATGCGGGTGGGTACCCACTGCACGCGCCTAACAATTTAGATTTTTCGTATTACACACGTTCGCTTTAACCAAAACATACATAGTTTATTTTACATATTTTTCAAAAAGAAATATTCCGATTTACGAAATTATCGGTGTCTTAGATATCAAGTTTTGCCATAAATTGGTTTTCACGCGAATAAAAATATGTTCATCCGTTGAGAACGCATTTCTTGCACACATTAAGCCATGTATTCACTAGGGGACAAATTGTCCCTCAACAGCACGCGCGGCATAGAGTCTACGTGACGTTGCAACGTCGTGCAGTGTTCCGCGACCTCGCGCACAACATAGCGCGGCATTTCTACGTGCCGTGGCAACGTTGCCATGCGCACGGTACCCGAGCGTACTCACTGCAACATTCAGCGGAGCGTCAGTACCACGTGGTATGTTTACAAGTAAATACGCATGCGCTGTATCTGTCAAGATGACAATGCGGGGAAACGAAATCGTTCTTGAACTCATCGAGCTGTATCGATCGAAGATCGCATAGAATGTCCGTCCTTCTTTCTCTTTGCAGTAAATAATTTCGCATTCTCCTCTTACTTTTCGATAAACTTATTAACATAAACAAATACGCGGCTATCATCATAACCTCATAGGGCGATATATTTCCGCGACGTCTGGAAAACAATAATTATTTGCAAAAAGGACCTTGTTTTTAATAATATTCAATTTACTACAGTAAAACCTCGTTTATTTGAAATTGCGACCCAAAAAAACATTTCGAATTGCGCGGAACCCCGTTTTCGCCAAATGAGATACCGCAGCTGTCAACATAAGCTCATCGGGTGACATTTCCGCGACAAGATATGCGAGTCACGGTGTGTACACGTCAAATGCCCGCGTCATTGTCCCCGAAACATGAGCGTAGATGTTGATGCAACATGTCGAGTGGAATGTTTCGCGATTTGTCCCCTAGTGAATACATGGCTTTAGTGAAGGAAGGAATGCATTTCTGAATTCCCGCGACGGCCCTGTTTAACTACTGGTCGTGGCCGAAGTAGCTTTCGCTAGATTCAATTCTAGAGGTAGGTTTTGCGCGAAACGCGTCGAGCATCGCGCCCTCGGCTCTCGAGACGCCGCGAGAAGTCTCCTCCGCGCGACCAGGTGCCGGAGCCGGGACTCCTCCCGCCGCCGCGCGGGACGACCTCCGGTTCCCGAAATAACGTCGCGCGGCAGTACTAGCCGAGCCAAACAGGATGAAAGGTACAATTAAATAATTAAATGGTTTCTGGCGTGAACAATATATTTACATCTACGAGGAATCATTATATTTCGATTCTCCTTTTCCTATCTTCTTCTTGATTTTGAATACATTATAATAGACGATTAGCCCGCCCCACGCACATCCTCAAAGCCAAAATAGCGCGATATTTAGAGAATGCAGCCAGGGCGTGCTCCCAGCACTCGGTGCGTTGGCATCATCTTCTCTGGGGGTGTCCCGACAGCAGCGCGCGGGACAACACAAAAGTAATTTGGTACATTAATTCCCTTGTATTTCACTTTACAGTATTTCATAAAGCTCAAGAGTAAATAATAAATAAGTGGAACGCTTTGTGAATATAACGTACATAAAGAAATATAATTTAATATCTTTAATATTGCTGGATGCTTGAGAAATGTTGTCTGGAGAAACGAACATATGCTCAAGGAGAGCAAAGTGAAGATATACAAGACCTGTGTCCGCCCAATCATGACGTACGGTATCGAGACAAGGGCTGACACTACCAGAACAAAAAATCTCCTAAGAATAACTGAGATGAAGACTCTCCGACCCATTGCGGGACTGACAATCCGAGACCGAGTGAGGAACTCCGAAATACGAAGGACCTGTGACGTCGAGGATATTGTCCGATGGGGAAGATCTAGAAGACGTTACTGGAGAGATCATGTGGAGAGAGCTTGTACTGAGAGAGTAGTGAGCATAGCAGCGAACAAGCTGCCGTCTGGTACCAGACTCCCAGGAAGACCGCATAAAAGATGGCGAGATAGCTGGACATCTGTATCCCAGGAACAGGCTCCGAGCAATGACAGGACGCAGTCCTAGATGAAGCAGAAGAAGAAGAAGAAGATCTTTAATATACGAATCAATCATTTAAGTACAACTAATTAAATAAATAACCATAACTCCATTTTCTAGATAAACTCTTCTGTGCTTGAGGACACACCACATTTGCCTCATCCACTTTCATACATCTTCTCGTGCACGCTCTCAAGTTGTCGAAGCTTCTAAGAGGGTCATCTTCTAATATTTGATTTATCTAGGCCAGGTCTTCCTAGAATGCCCTTTGTTTCTGGTGCATTCGAGACACTCTTCATAAATTTTCTATACCTTCCTTTTCCGTATGGCCAAACCATTTTAGCGATCTTTAGAATTTATTCTGACAAGGAAAAAATCAGCTTGCATTCTCTTGAAATGATTCTCTTAAAATGAAATTCGACGTTTTTGCATCATTTTTTTCCATTATTGTCTTCCATTGTTGAAGATAAACTTTTTCATGGATTTTTTCACAGAATTTCCACCATTATAAGTGGATTATAGTTTAAGTTAGGTTGGTAAAACTTCCATTTTCACTAATTTTAAATTTGCTCCGCGCGCTTTTAGCGCTTTAGCTTTGCGCGCAATAGTCGATTTGCCGATCGGGGTGTTTATTATGTTAGATTATTACATGGACACACACCTTCGCGAATTCCAGAAAAACTGGTCACATTATTATTATATTACTCCAACACGCGCACCGACTCGCGCTGTTCGTGACAAATACTCGTGCCGATAGCGGCTGTACGAAACGGTGAATCAATGCGAAATTCATAACAATCGGTGAAGTTATCAAACATCTCGTCCGGTAAGTGATTACCAGGTACTCCAGGTGCGTCAGCAGGCAGCAGGCAGCAGGCAGCAGGCAGCAGGCAGCAGCAGCAGCAGCAGATGAGCGGAGCCGCCCACGCCCGGCCGCCCACCGCCGCTGACGGCGATCTGGTATTTTTAGCCGGTGACAGGAAACCAAGCAGCTGCTCATTGTTAGCGTATTGCAATGAGACGAAAACCGTCCATTATTATCGGTTATTTTGGGAAATGTATGGAATAATGATTCCGCAAAAAGATTCAGGAAAATCGTTTTTGTTGTGTCAAGAAATTACAAAATTTCGCGGGGTCGCGGGGATGGGAGACGAAATGGAATGAAAGTCAATTTAATAATTAATAATTGACACTAATTTTTCAGTCACTAGAGAATCTTTCACTTGTCTAGAATATATAAATAAGCGTGTGATTCTTTTTAGCCTCGTTACAGTACAAATATATGTATTTCCTTAAGTACATAAAAAACATTAATTTACATATAAATCACGCATACGTTTGGCCAATTCATTTATGTTGGAATGAAAATATACAAATTGGGAAGTGGATTGGGTAAAGAAAGGGTCACCCAGTTATTTTTGTGACGCGGAACGAATTATGGAAGAGATTGTGACGAGGAGACATGTGACGAATTTGACGAAAGTTCCGGCAAGGAAGGTTAAATCAGATATTGGAAGCCTCAGCTCAAAAACGAGGTGAGATTCGGAAGTTCTGTCATCCCTTATTAATTTAACTATTAAGAACAAATTTCATAGAAAAAAGAAATCTTAATATTTTTATATTTCTGTAAATACCTTTGATATCTAAGCTAGCCGAGCTGACCTACGACGAATTCACGTAATTGGGTGCACACCTACTTTGGTATGTCTTTGTATTCCCACATCTTACTATCGCGGCCGAGCAGCGGCTGATCGGTCGACAGGTTAATAAAATCAGCTTCTTACTTCTTCACCGCACTCTCCATTAACGCGACATATACAATTTCATAAACTTTGGCCTTCTCGTCGATGTCTAAATAAATCCTACCAAAAAACCACAAGGGATCATCTTGTGGATGGTTTATTAAATCGACGAATTCAAATAGAATCCTACATTTCTGCTCGGTTCCACAGTGACTTTGAATGCAATTTTATCACCAATTAGCGTGCAACCTTGGGTGCTAGAGGAAAACCACTCTCAAATCTGGGTACAAGTTAGCGAAGGCACGGTGTAAAAATCGCCGATCAATCGCGCGATGAGTATTTGAATGTGAAATAGAAAACAGCACCTACGTACTGCCTACACGCGGGATTGACCGAACAGAGACGTGCGGACGGTGCCTTATGTCAAGTGCCGTAATATAATGTATATTGAATGGATAGTGACGTAATCTTAATGGCTGGTTGGCCAGCTCGGTCGGCCTCCTTATACCATCGGTATCGGCTGCTAGTTTATTTATTTTAGATAACCCACTTCCCTACAAAAATTGATGGGCCGTACGATTTTGATCTGGGTTCGCAATTAGAATTTCTATTTCCAAATTGAACGAATGAATGATGAGAGGATCGTGGAAGAATACGTGACGCGGTCTTGCAGGCACCAGAAATAGAGAAAGTCCGTGAAGGAATTGGCGTGATCAGGCAAACCTGTTATTGAAAGATGGTTCTCTTAGAAGCCTCAGCAACCGACGAGCATGCATCGGAAGATGTACGAATGCGCACGAAGTGAGGGTTGTGTGAACAGAAGAGCATGTCTCTATTCTCTCTGCGTGATCGTAATATTTGGTCTAAATTCAATTTACTTGTAACTTTAATTCTTATTGCTAATTTGATTTAATTTGCTTTATTTCTAAATGTTATTAATTCGGAAGAATCTCATTACACATATAAAGGATATTGCTAAAAAATCCAATCAAAAATAGATATCTCATTAGTGACATCTGTAGTTAATTAAGGGGAATGAAAAAGCTTCGGATGCCGATCGCGCTAATGATTATTACAACACATATATGAAACAGGTTGTAAAATTTAAATATATACAACTTCCAAAAATTTGATAGACGTGGTATTTGTTGGTAAAGTGATCACTTAAGCCAGCCGTACAATAGGTCGTAAGCCCTATGAACACCCAAAGACTTCCATACCTACTTTCCCATAAAAAAATATAATTTCGTCTCTGTGAGACATCTATAATATGTCTTAATTCTTATTCCCAACATTTACTGTTTTCCAACATTGCTTATCTTTTTTGATTTTATCATATCTTAATTTATGTTTTTTATGGCCTTATATTATGTTGTCTTTTATGATTTTCTATCTTTTCACGTTATCATTCTTTCTTTCTCCTATATAAATTGCAGAAAATACTTTAAAATGTGAGGCGGTTTCTCTACAACAGGTCAAGGCTTTTCTGTGAACAAATAAAAAATAAATATGGAAATCAAAAAAAATAAATATGAAAATATATTCTATCTAAATTTATAAAAAATAAATATGAAAATCTATTTCTCGAAAAAATATATGCGTAAACATTTAAATGGTCGGGACATTCTCTTGAATTCTCTCCAAAGAACGCACCATATTAACCAGTAATTACTTTCAAGTTAAATTTATGAACTTTTTTAAAAATAAAATTATGTAACGCATTCTCCTAGCAAGAAAAAGGTCCGAGTCCGGGTATTATTTTATGTGGATTTCTTCTATGATTTCTTGTGATTTGTGTATTATTTCTGATTCATTTTTCATTCCGACATTTTTTCTGTTTATGCCTCAACGTGATTCGTAAAATTTTCTTTGATTTAAATATTTATAATATTAGGTCCTTACATATGAAATTGACGTTTTGCCGTACTGGCAAATTTGATCTCAAATATCTTCTCTTTGGTTAGGAATTCCAAATCCAAATTTATACAGCTATTTACTCATGTATTTGTGTTTTGAAAATTATAATTCATTTGTTTTTTCCTCAATTGTTTTTTTCTTTGCGTCACTCAGTTTACAAAATGAAAAACTTGAAATATCGCGTTATTTACGAGTACGAGTTCCACCGTGGCACCAGTGCTGCAGAAACGGCTCGAAGGATTAATGATGTGTATGGCGACGGTGCCGCAAAAGAAAACACAGTGCGTTTTTGGTTCCAACGTTTTCGTTCTGGAAATTTCGACCTGCAGAACAAGCCCCGTGGACGGCCGGAGACCAAAGTTGATAATGAAGAATTGAAGGCTATTGTGGAAGCGGATCCATCGCAAACCACATCCGAGTTAGCTGCAGGCTGCGGTGTTAGTGATAAAACTGTTTTAATCCACTTGAAGCAAATTGGTAAGGTGAAAAAGCTTGAAAGGTGGGTACCTCACGAATTGAGTGAAGCAAATCAACAAACGCGCGTTGACTGCTGCGTTGCATTACTCAACCGGCACAATAATGAAGGGATTTTAAATCGAATCATTACCTGTGATGAAAAGTGGATCCTGTACGATAATCGGAAGCGCTCATCGCAATGGCTGAACCCTGCCGAACCAGCCAAACCATGCCCCAAGCGAAAATTGACTCCAAAAAAGTTACTTGTGAGCGTTTGGTGGACTAGTGCTGGTGTCGTTCACTACAGCTTTCTTAAATCTGGCCAGACGATTACGGCAGATGTCTATTGTCAGCAACTGCAAACCATGATGGAAAAGCTAGCTGCTAAACAACCGAGGCTGGTTAATCGCTCTAGGCCACTGCTGCTTCATGATAACGCTAGACCACACACTGCACAACAGACGGCTACCAAATTAGAGGAGCTTCAATTGGAATGTCTAAGACATCCACCGTACTCTCCGGACCTTGCCCCAACAGATTACCATTTTTTTCGAAATTTGGATAACTTCTTGCAAAGGAAAAAATTCAACTCCGATGGGGCAGTCCAAACCGCCTTCAAAGATTTTATTGATTCCCGTCCGAATGGTTTTTTTAGTAAAGGGATCGATGAAATACCTATGAGATGGCAAAAGTGCATAGATAGCAATGGTACATACTTTGATTAAATAAATATATTATATTAAAAAAAAATCGGCTTTATGTTCCTCCCATACTAAACGTCAAGTTCTAGGTAAGGACCTAATAAATTACATATATGTTGGTCATATAACTAAAGTACTAGCTTTTTTTTTCCCATATTCATAACTATTTAGTAGCCAAAGATAATTGTAAATAGTTCTCGCCTCAACTGCTGGTGATATAGACGTACCACTATAACTAGGCGTGCGAGGGAGGGCGTTCCTATCGCGTAACAGAAGTTGTCAGGGTGTAAATTTATTACACAATACATAATGTCCGGTGACATGTGTCGTATTAAATACAGAAATTTGGTCGGGCAGCACTAAAGAAACCACGCAGTAATGGCGGTCGTTCTATCTGTCAAACTGTCAGACGGTAATATCGGTCCATTATTCGCTTTTTCAGCTTCGCAAAACTTTAATACTTCATTGGCAATTGTTCTTGCACCATCCCGGACTGTTTAGG